>PVKU01007548.1:0-85912 GCA_004027475.1 Anoura caudifer | reverse complement strand
TGGTCTCCGCACCGCCGGAGTACTCTCCTTACCGTCCGGTTTTTCAACGTCCACTGCAATTTTCGATAATCTGTTTTCAAATATGCTGTGTTTCTGGTGTCTGTTTGCTGTGCTGCTTTGAAAAATGTCCCGGTTTAAGACCTATGTGTGGGAGGCAGAGATGTACGTCCTCTTACCATGCCGCCATCTTGCCTCTATCTCTATTTTCTTAATAATTACTGTATAATATTTCATGGTATGAATATCCCTCAGAAAAGTTAACTATTCCATTTTTTAAAGTTGCTATTAATTAGTCACAGTGACAGAAAATGTTTTAATGAATGCTGTTTTATAAACGTGTGAATTCTTCTCTGAAATAGATACCTAGAAAGAAAAGGCCTATGCAAAAGAATATAGTTATTACTAATTTTAGTAGAAATTGTGATTTAAAGAAAAACTAAATTAACTTGCACAGGAACAAAGTATGTCTTTCTCAACCTGTTCTTTCATTTAGGACCTGTTTCTTTGTCTTTTCGTTTTGGCTGACTCCCTGTGTTTGTTTCTACATATTAGGTAGAGCTGTATCCCAGTATTGACAGAGTAGCCTTATGTAGAAGATAGCCTTGTGAGTCTCAGCAGTGCTGTCTCCATGGTCACCTGAGCCAGATGCTCCAGGAGTGTTTTTTATGTGGGTTCTGTGTGCCTCTCTGATGTCATTGAGCCCTGATGGCTGTTGGCATGTCAGCGGACAGGATTGACCCTCAGGCTGGCTGGCTATGAGGGATGGTAATGACTACAGTAGATAAGCTGTTACGTGTCAGCTGGTCCTACAGAGTAGAATTCACTTTAATAGGGCTCTGGTGCCAGCCAAGTCTACCCTTTGGGTGTGTGTTGTTTGTGGAGCTGGTTGGGTGGATCTCTGGTGTGCTCTGAAGTGGGCCACCACATTTTTTTAAATTTCTGGAGCCTCTACAGAGGGATTCCATTGCAGGACAAGGTCAGCTGCTGCTTGTGCCAGGTTTGTGGTTGCTTGGTAGAAGCTACAAAGTGATCTGTGATTGGTTGCCACTTGTGCTGTGCTTGGAGCTGCTTGGGAAAGACTATGCTGCAAACTGAGGCTGGCTGAAGCTAATGCCCATATTGGGACATTTTGGTGTGCACTACAATGTGAGTTGAGCCCAGCCACCACTTCTACTGGGTTTGTGGCCATTTAGTTGAAGCTACATTACAGGTCAAGCTTGGCCACCACTTATGTCAGGCTTGGGGTCACCTGATGGGAATTACCGTGCAAGTTAATACTGGTTGTCATTTGTGCTGGGCTTGGGGTTGCTTAGCAAGAATTACAAGACATACCAAAGCCAGCCTCTGCTGTTTGGTGGTTTTTAGACTTTTAAGAGATTTTAGGAAAGTCCACAACATGAGCTGAGGCAGGCTGCTCAAGCAGTTAAGAAGCTAAAAGTGGTTTGGACAGGGTGTGAGAGTTGGGTGGAGTGGGGTCTCAAGTAATTGCCAAGGCTGGGTGAACAATATTAGCCTGGTTAATGGACATTTAGGTATGGTGCCAACTCTGTGGTTGGAGGGCTCAGCCAGTGCTTATGTCCCCAGAAAGAACTGCCCCAACCCCTGTCCCTCCAGACCTCACCCTGAAGCTAGTCAATTTACTTCCTCACTGCTTGTCCCTGGCACTGTTCAAGCTGCTACTCCTGGAACTGTTGAAGATGATAGTCCTGCACTGGGGCCTGGAACAAGTGAATTTGGGAGTTAGCAAGCCCTTGCATGGTCCCCTCAAAAGAACACCTAAAACTCCTGCAGCCCCTTTTTTCATTCAGTTGCAATCCCCGCTTTTTACAACCAGATGTTATGGATATTGCTCTTCCCAGCACTGATGTTTTGTGCTGGGGAGCCTCATATGAGGCTAGGACCCCTCAGTTCTCAGAGAGAACCTCCACAGCCAATATATATCTGCTGATTCTTAATTACCACACCATGGATGTGAGAACTGCCCACTCAATTCCATTCTGCTCCTCCTACCACTCTCAATGTGACTTCATCTTTACATCCTTAATTAATAGGACTTCTGTTCAGCTAATCTTCAAGTGTTTCTGAAAGATGCTTCTAAACTCAGGTGTAATTTTGATGTGGTCATGGGAGGAGGTGAGCACAGCATCTATCTACTCTGCCATATGCAGGTCTGTCTTCCCTAATCACATACACTTGAGTTTTCCACTTTTATTTTGGTCAGATCTAGGGATTTACCTTATAATATTTAATATAAAATATGCAAACCTGATGGGCAACAATGTGTATGGCTCATTTTTCATTGACATTTTTCACCCACACTGAATTTACAACAGTAACATGGGATCACATTCCTTCTTCCTTGGAGCTATAGTCTTGGCCCTTTCAAGATTCTTTTTCTCAGAAAGAGGGCACAGATCAATATGGATGATAAATTGGAGATCATGTGGATTACTGAAAGGATTTCTAAAAATTTGCAGGAGTAAAGGTCATAGTCATAGTAACCTGTGTTGTTATTACAATAAAAAAAAAAGAATAAAATCTGCTGGGGGCACTTAGGCTGCCTTCTCACCCTCTCCTTCCACCTAGCTCTATAGTCCTTTACCAGCTGGTGACATTCTAACAGAATTGGAGATATAAAGGAGCACAACCATACCTCCATGCATGCCTTCACAGCCTGCACCAAGTTGTTGGAATGGCCTTCTCCATTGTCTGTGTTCAAACTCTCCAGTCTCTGTTAAGAATTGCTGATATCTAGTAATTATCTAGCAATTTTCAGTGTAAGGAAGCCATTCCTTTTCTAGAAGAAAATTCAACTATGATGACCAGAAAGGCAAAGTTCATAACACATTGTTGCTTCAGTAAAAGCCCATTAAATGTCTAAAGATATTTATTTTATTGCTAATCAGATTTTTCCTAAATCTTCTTATATTCCCATTTTTAAAACTCTTTGGCTCTTCTTTGCACTACTAGAGTTTTTTTCAAGTTTTTTGTATCCCTTTGATGTGCAACTCAGAATTTTTAAAGAATCCAATTAGATAGCAGTTTTATAAAAATAGGGTGTTTTTTTTTTGCTTTTAAATACTTTGGGAAATTTAAATAACAAGTTTTTTAAATATAAAATGTGAAAAATATGATACCATAATTATTTACTTATTGAAAACTTATTTTTAATTCTAAGTAGTATTTTGTCTTTACACTCTTATACTAACTCCTGTAAGCCATACCCTCAAAAAACAAAAATAAGAAAAGTATAGCACACAATAAAGGAGAACGTGGAGAGGAAAATGAAGAAACACAGGCAGCAATAAAGTGGCTGAAATGTTTTTTTCTAAATGTCTCTCTAATTTTATCTAGGTTATAATTAATACATGACATGGAGTAGACCAACTATTTGATTATATAAAGCAAAATTTACAAGTTTAGCTTGGTGACCACTCCAAGAAGTCTCATTCCTCAAATACAAATTTTTCTTTGTCAACTTTTTGGCTTAACTTTTAAAAAATAGTCAAGGTCAAATAGTCAATAGTCAATAGTCAAATGTTTCTTAGACATATATCAAAAAATCACAGCCATGCATTGTGATTTAAAACTATGGGTATGTTGGGGTTTTGAGAGAAAGAGTTTGGAGGAAGGAATCCCCCTTTCTACCCAACTTAAATTTGAAATCCAGATGGATAGATGAAGAAGTCAGATAATACTAAAATTCAGCTTTATTACTTATAAGTTAGTCTGGATATCATGATTTAGATATGAATGAGGTAGGCATAGTCAATCACAGGCAATGCTGGTCAAGAGCAGGTCTCTACCATGGCAGCCTGGTCATCTTCCTTAGGATATCTTCCTTAGGACAGATCGATCCCAAAGGGAGAAGGTAAAAGGGACTGAACCAAATTGAGACACCAGGAGGATAACTCAGGAAATTTCTTCACATGATAATAGGAGTGAAAAAGAGGCATTAATTGTTTCACTATAACATTTGACTCCTGGATTGTTTTCATTGTAGCAAAATACATATATCATAATTTCTTCATTTTAACTATTTTAAAATATATTTTATTGATTATGCTATTACAGTTGTCCCATTCCCCCCCTTTATTCTCCTCTGCTCCCACCAGCATTCCCCCCACCTTAGTTCATGTCCATTGGTCATATATATAAGTTCTTTCTCTTCAACATTTCCTACACTATTCTTACCTCCCCATCTATTTTACACCTACCATTTATGCTTCTTATTCCCTGTACTTTTCTACCATTCTCCCCCCTCACCTGCCCCATCAATAACACTCCATGTGCTCTCCATTTCTGTGATTCTGTTCCTGTTCTAAGTGTGTGTTTAGTTTGTCTTTGTTTTTATTTTTTTTAGGATCAGTTGTTGATAGTTGTGAGTTTGTTGTCATTTTGCTGTTCATACTTTTGATTTTCTTCTTTTTCTTAGATAAGTCCCTTTAACATTTCATACAGTAAGGGCTTGGTGATGATGAAATCCTTTAACTTGACCTTATCTGGGAAGCACTTTATCTGTCCTTCCATTCTAAATGATAGCTTTGCTGGAGAGAGTAATCTTGGATGTGAGAGTAATCTTGCCTTTCAGGACTTTGAATACTTCTTTCCAGCCTCTTCTTGCCTGCAAGGTTTGTTTTGAGAAATCAAGTGTTAGTCTTATGAAAACTCCTCTGTAGGTAACTGTCTCCTTTTGACTTGCTGCTTTTAAGATTCTCTCCTTGCCTTTGATCTTGGGTAATGTAATTATGATGTGCCTTGGTGTGTGTACCCTTGGGTCCCACTTCTTTGAGACACTTCAAGCTTACTGGACCTCCTGGAAGTCTATTTCCTTTGCCAGATAGGGGAAATTCTCCTTTATTATTTTTTTAAATAATTTGTTAATTTCTTGATGCTCCTTGTTTCCTTCTGACACCCCTATGATATGGATGTTGGAACATTTAAAGTTGTTCCAGAAGTTCCTAAGCCTCCCTTATTTTTTTGAATTCTTGTTTCTTCATTCTGTTCTGGTTGAATCTTTATTTTTTCCTTCTGGTCCAAATCATTGGTTTGAGTCCCGGTTTCCTTCCCATCACTGTTGGTTCCCTGTATATTTTTCTTTATTTCAGTTTGTATAGCCTTCACTTTTTCCTCTGTTTTGTGACTATACCCAGCCATTTTAGTGAGCATCCTGATTACCAGTGTTTTGAACTCTGCATCTGATAGATTGACTATCTCTTAAACACTTAGTTGTATTTTTTCTGGAGCTTTGATCTATTCTCTCATTTGGGCTTTTTTTTTTCTTTTTTCTTTTTTGTGTTGGCATGCTTGTTTCATAGTAAGGGGCAGAGCCTTAGGTATTCTCAGGGTGGTGCAATCCACAGTGCTGTGTTGTGGAACTGTATGTGGGGGAGGGGTATGAGAGAGAACAATGATACTCAGCTCTTGGTGGGCTTTCAGTCACTTCCTCCACTATGTACAAGCAAATTGGGCCCTTCTGGTACTGATTCCTGCATGGATGGTTTTGTGTACATTCTAAAACCTTATGAGTATCTCCAATGAACTCTCCTGTGAGGCTTGGAGTTCTCCTTCTGCCTTAACCCCTACATGTTTTTTCAGTCAGAGGTTTTGAGGCTTTATTTCCCCATGCTGAAACCCTGCGTTGCAGGGTCTGTCTGGATCCCCAGTTGTTCCTTCCGATTTATCCACACCCAAATGTTGGACAGCCCACTCCCCAACCACCATATTGCCTGGTCCTCCAGCTACCGCCTTGCTGCAAGTCCTCTCCACCCCAGCTGCCTGTCTCCACCCCTCCTACCAGTCTGGGTGAGTATTTCTTCTTTAACTTCTTGGTTGTTGGATTTCTATACAATTTGAGTTTCTGGCAGTTCTGAATGTTTTTTGTTTTTAATTTTTTATCCTTCTTTTCATTGTCCATGGAGACCCAGTGTATCTATCTATGCCTCCTCCATTGTGGCTGGTCATTTTAATTATTTCAAAGTCTATAATTTGGTCACATTAAGTACATTCACAAAGTTGTCCAATTATCATCACTATCACCAGAACCTTTCTATTACCCCAAAAGGAAATCTCATACCCATTAAGCAGTTACTCCCCATTTTCCTGTCCTCCAATCCACTAGCAACCATCAATCTGTGTTTTGTCTCTCTGGATTTGTTTATACTGAATATTTCATATAAATTTTTCTATTATGGCTATTTCATATAATATGTGGTCTTGCTTGTCTGGATTCTTTCACAGAGCATAATGTCTTCAAGGTTTGTTCTTATTGTAGCACCTCTGGGTATTTCATTCTTTTTTATGGCTGAATAATATTTCATTGCATGAACATACTACATTTTATTTATCATTTATCTGTTGATAAGCATTTGGATTGTTTCTATCTTTTAGCTATTGAAAATAGTACTGCTGTGAACATTTGAGTACAAACTTTTGTTGGAATATCTGCTTTCAAAGCTTTGGTGTAGATACCAGGAGTAAAATTACTGGGCTATATAATAATCTTACACTTATTTTTTGAAGGAATAGCAAAACTATTTTCATAATGACTGCACTATTATGAATTCTTACCAGCAGTGTAAAATGGGCTCCAATTTTCTGCATTCTCCCCAACATTTGTTTTTCTTTTAAAATTATAGCCATTCTATGGGGTATAAAGTAGTGTCTCATTGAACTTTTGATTCATGTTTCCCTAATAACTAATGATGGTCATGTGCTTGTTGGTCATTTGGCTATTTTCTTTTTAAAAATATCTGTTCAAGTCCTATTTTTTAATTGGATTTTTTAAAATTGAGCTCTATTTTTGTTGTTGAGTTGTAGATATTTTTTGTTTATTCTAGGTAGTAGACTTTTATCAGATATATGATTTGCAAATATATCCTTAGATTCTGTGGGTTGTCTTTTTATTGTTTTGATATTGTCTTTTAATGTAAAAATTTTTTAATTTTGACAAAATCTAACTTATCTATTTTCCTTTTGTTGTTCATGCCTTTTATGTCATAGCTAAAAAAAGCTTTGCCGAATACAAGACCACAAAGATTTGTCTGTAATGTTTTCTTCTAAAGGGCTTACAGGTTTAGCTCTCATAGCTCACTGATTCAGTAAAACAAACAACTTTTACTAAATATCAAATTCACATAAGTATAACTTATTTAAAATGAAATGCACCCATTTTAAATGTACAATTTAGTGAGTTTACAAAAATGTCTACCATAACTTAACCACTACCACAATAAGGAAATAGGACATTTCTATGAAACCGAAAAGTTTCCTTGTGCCCCACTACAGTTATTGGGTCGGTCAAAATGTCCATTTAGTTTTTTGCAGTAAAATAAAAGACACATTTTTCATTTTCACTAATAACTTTATTGATTTTGGATATTTTGAGTATGTCAGGTATCTCCCCCTATTGGCTTCTAGTGAATAGAGTCCATGGGTGTTGCTTAACATCTTCCAATGTATAAGACAGCCCCATAGCAACGAATTACTTGGCACAAAAAGTCAATAGTACCAAGAAACTTTGCAAACCACTTTTGACATGTTTGATCAATCACAGCACCTTCTCTGCACACTGCACAAATCTTTGTGTGTGTGTTTCAGTTGCATGTTTATCTTTCTAGAAAAAAAAATAATATGCCAAAATACTGCATATTTTTCCTCAATATTAAAATAGCTGCACAAAATTCACCAATTTTGATTTTTAAATGCATGCTGATATGACAGCTGTCAAAATACAATCTAACAAATTGTTTTGAATGAAGTTAAAGACAGTTAAGCACTACTAGAGCCATATTATTAAAAAAATGAACCTTTTGACCAACCTAATAATTTTCCCCACCCTCTAATGTAGTGTCACAGATTTTACTTTCATCACTATAGATGAGCTTTATATGTTCTTAACATCAAACAAATGAAATCATCTATATGTACTCTTTTGTGTCCAATTTCTTTTGCTCAGCATATTTTTTGATTCCTACATGTTGCTGTTGGCATGTGTAGTTTGTTCCATTTTATTACTTGATACTATTGCATTGCATGAATATACCACAACTTATTTATTCATTTGCCTATTAAGTCAAACAGTTGTTTTTTAATAAAATAATGTTTACATATCCCCTTTATTATGAATGTAAGGAAGGTTTTTATATAGAAGAAGGCAGAAAACTATAAAACCACAATTTTTCTATGCAAACATTGTTGATAATGATGCACAACATTTTAGAACTCTTTCTGAGAGTGTGTACAGGTGGTATTTATTTATAAGATAAAGAGACTACTTGTAAGATAAAGGGACTATTTATAAGATTGGGACTTTTGCCATTAAAACCCCAAAACTGAAATCAAGAGGCACCAAGGTCCCAACATGAGGTATAAAGCAAGCTATGGACTAGACACCTTATCTCAGGCCTTATAAGAGGTGACAGAATCAGTCCCTCCATGGCCAACAAACATTCCCATACACCTTCCTCCAGAGTCTGTGTAAAAAGAACAAGGGGGAAATTGCTGAGGTCATCAGTCTTATAGTGTGTTTAGATTTAGGGTAAAAAGGAATTAGTTTGCTTTCCCTCTAATGAAGATGTTCATGTTCTTACCTCTTCAAAGTTAGTGAGGACAAAGCCCAGGAAATTAACGAAGCAGATTAGGGATGTTTGCAACAAGAGGTGAATGACATACATTTCCCTTTGGATATCTGCTTAGGTGGTGGATTTGCTTAAATGACTCTGCCTAATTAGCAAACAGATGACCATAAATGAGAGGGCAGTCTGGCAAAAAGAGTAGCAGGCACCTGTACAATTTGTCATATCCTGGAGGCATATGGCTTCTGTGTTCCAAGTGTAAACTACAAAAGTTACCTGGGTCAAGCTCATCTTGCCCTATTGCCCCCTTTGCAAGTGATTGTGCATGGCAGAACTGACAATGCACACATTTGAAGAGTCTACATTTGCATGACCACCCCACAGAAAGCAGCATTATATCTGGTATTAACCAGAGCAACAAAGGCTTCAACAAGAAGAACACTGCCCATGGCCAGATCATTATGTAGAAAGTTGTTCTCCTTAGAGCAGACTCTCCCTTTACATTCCACATTCCTCAGGCTGACACTGAAAAGACAAGTGATGACAATGGACCTAGATTTGAGATTTGAGATTTAAACTGGAGAGTACATGTAACAACTGAAAGTGGCTTTAAATACATTGAATCTAATATTGTTAAAGGAAAAAGGAATGCAGATCCAAAGTGCTTAGTGGAAAGAAGTATGTAGAGGAAAAAATTTGTTTCATATGAAAAATAATTATTACATATGTATATAGTATTTTGGTACTGTTTTTCATACAAAAGGGACCACACTTCATTAGTAAGCTGTTTTATATAAAATTTATCAATGTTTAATGTACACTGACTGTGCCCATAAATATTTATCAAAAACATTATCTTAAATAGTGACATAGTATTCTATTGCATGCAGGTAACACAATGTAGTCAAATCTCAGTTCTTGAATGTCTCCCATCTCTAACAATTGAGTTCTTGATCAGCATTCCAGAATAAATTAAATTCAAGAAAAGAAATTCCACTAGCATTTAGAGTGTTTTCATTTTCTCATTAATTTGCACAGTGATCTGACAAATATCATTATACATTAATATTTGCATATATCATGAAATAGTTTCCCAGGAGACAATCTAGAAAAATAATTGATGAATCAAAGGGTATATGTACGAGGTCTGTCTGAAAAAAATTCCAGCCATTGTTAATATAACTAGAATGGTTTGCACGATATTGATGTAAGCTGGCAGCCAAGGAGAGTGGACTGGAATGTGCATGCACGAACAATAACAACTTCACTGTGTTAATCAGTAGGGGCAGTAGATGCTATTGAGTTAACATGTGTATGGTGTGGCCATTACATTCAAAATGACTGAATGAGTAGAGCAACCATTCTGCATTAAAGTTTGCTTTAAGTTTGAGCATTCTTCAGCAGAAACTATTCAGAAGATTCAGAAGCCACAGGTATGGGTAACTGGTAATTGACAGCTTCATCGTGACAATGCACCTGCTCATGTATCACATCTCATGCAGTATTTTTGTGAAGCATCAAATCACCCAGGTGACTGAGCACCCCTACAGCCCAGATTCGGAACCCTCTGACTTATGGCTTTTCCCCAAACTAAAATCTCCCTTGAAAAAGAAGAGATTTTAGACCATCAATAAGATTCAGGGCAACTGATGGAGAATGGAACTGTGTGAGGTCCCAAGGTGTCTGCTTTAAGGGCACTAAGGTGCCATTGTCTTATTTACAATGTTTCTCGTATCTTGTATCTTCTGCAATAAATGTCTCTCTTTTTAAAGATTTTATTTATTTATTTTTAGAGAGAAGGGAATGTGGCAGGCCATTCTGTGTGTCATGGGCCCAGATCCCACTCGGAGATGCAAAGGACCCACACCCACAGATAGATTCTCTCATAAGTAATCAGATTTGCAATATACCTAGGCTGTTTTGGGGCTTGCTCTTTTCTAAAACTCCCTCACCTTGCAGGGACTAGTGTGACTGGCTCAACCATCTGCCTTTTCATTTGCTAATGTCCTTATTCTGTGATGTAATGAGGGGCATTGGCCCCTTTGTTGTAACCTGGGGATAGTGAAGGAGAACCATCTTGTAATGTGAGAGATATAGAATAAAGGCCTGTCATGGTGGAGGCCGAGGCTTTTGCTCCCCATGAGAAAAAAGCCATGATGTTGTCCTTTTTCTTCCACCAGACTCGGTAGTCTGTGTTTATGTTTTATTTCATCCATAATGACACAGACACTGCTGGCCAGTGTCTGCATCAAGGGAAGAGAGGGAGAGAAACATCAATGTGTGGTTGCCTCTCACACGCCCTCTACTAGGTACCTGGCCCTCAACCCAGGCAAGTGCCCTGACTGGGAATCGAACCAGCAACCCTTTGGTTCGCAGGCCAGCACTCAATACCATAAGCCATACCAGCCAGGGCTAAATGTCTCTATTTTTCATATTACATGGCTAGGTACCTTGTGGACAGACCTTGTATGTTTGTCTATTAATAAAGTGCCTACCTACAATAGTGTACTAATTTCCGTAGCCACCGTCACTGTCCAAGAGAGCCTTTATTTATTTATTTTTTGCCATTTAGACTTCTTTCTAGTTGACTCTATTCCACTGTACTGTTTGCACTAAGCAGAGTGGCTCTGTACTTAAGTAGCCACATAGAATATTAATACTTCATGTTTTGTCAAGATATTCTCAAATTCACTGCTGTCCTACACCTTTCAAAAGCTGGATCAGTACAATAACAATTCATGGAGGTTTGATCATTTTCTTCAAGACTGTTTGAAACTCATCCTTGGATTGACCAGCTAATTAAAGAGCTAAGTTCCTAGGTAGCACAATTCCACCATCAGTTCAACCCCACCACCCATGTCTTGCTTTTCCAAGTGAAATCCCTTGTGATGCTATCATCCTATACTAAGGGAAATTAGACCTGATAACACTGCAAAGTCTGTCACATGTTTACAGTGAGAATGTTATTATTACTTCACATAGCCCTCTTTATATAAGGAGCCCTGGATAAAGTTGTTTCAGACTCACTATAGAAAACCATTGTTCTTTTCCTAAACTAATTTGGTTAACCTTATGGACACTATAAAACTTTCAAGGTTTTTTTTAGAAAAATAAAATTTTAGCCTACATTTAGCAAGAGACAAAGATTTTAAGGCATGGCTATTTCATTCTGGCTCTGGGCTACTTTGTATTTTAGTTCTTATCTTGAACTATAAATATATCTTTCTTTTCATCCTTTATTCCACTTTTAAGTTTTTAAATAATATTTTACACAAATAATAACAAATGGTGGCAAAAAGGTAAATTCATTAACAATAAGAAAAGTGGGGCCATGGTAACAAATATTCTCCTTGTAGGTATAGAGGCAGATGGGTGAGACCTGGGAGGAAAGAGCATAGTAATCTGGGATAATTAACACCCCACATGCTATATACATGCTATAAATGCATTCACATGCTATAAAATGTCAGTTTGGGACTTTTAAACTAGAAAGATGAGTAGTTTTGCTTTGCTAATTTGTTAAAGAAACTGCAGGCTTTGTCATGGGAAAATACCTATAAGCTTCTCAGTTAGAAAAACCATGTGAGGTGCAGAGGAGAAGTGAAAGACAGCTGGTTCCTCGAAAGTGCATATTCCCAAAGACAGAGCAATTAGGGTCACACAGGTTTTCTTCTACACTGTTTAGTAGGGATCCGAGAAGAGGAAGGGCAGAATGAAAAGTAGGAAGACAGGTCATGGTGTCAAGAGTTGCTGCTCAAGGAAAAATGTGTCTGTGCCCACAGCAGCCCTCACTCCATATTTGTTAGGTAACATGTTGGCAAACAATACATCCCCATCAAGCTTAGCAGAGACCTCCAGTCTGTGTCCTTTTCTCTCTTGTTATTCTTTCCCCCAAGTTCTTGTTTTACACCATTCCTTCAATTAAATAAGAGCAAATCTGGACCTATAATCTGTTTTCTAAAAGGATGAATTAATCATTCAGTATAAAAGAGGTGATTGAAAGAAAGGGAGAGAGAGCAAAGAAAGACAGTGTTTGAGTTGGGTCGAGGTGTGCTCTGTGTTTCTGGTCACATATGCACAAACACTTGATGGTTCTCCTTCACTTTACTCAAGATAAAATCAGTTATGATTTGCTAACAAACTCTCTTAAAACCCAGGAGATGAAAACATCAAAGGTTTGTTTCTCACTCATGCCACATGACCACTGAGGTTGGTATGAGGTTCTGCTGCATTGTGTTCTCAATCCAGGACATGAACTGATGGGGAAGCTACCACCCAGAACAGTGCCCAACATATTGGCAGAGAACACCAAGACCAATGGAGAAGCTCATACTTGCTCTGAATGGCCATATCTAATGATTCTTCCCATCCAGGAGAGTCAGAATACCTGTAAACATTCCAATGAATACTATATCATTTTCTTCTAATCCAAAGAGGAAATTTTGTTATAATAGCCATAAAGTTTGAGGAACTCTTAGGTGTCTTTGAAACCACTGCAGGGGAGTTTGTCTCTCAGATTCAGGTCACTCTAAAAGACTTTTGCCCACAAAACAGACGTAATATAAGAAACTATTCCCCATGATTGTAAATCTTCTAGATCCTTCATCTGAAAGAGTGAATAAGAATAGCCCAGAACATTTGAAAAAAATAATTACTAAAAATTAACTTGCAATGAGGACAATCATGTGAAGTCTTCCAGAGTTAGGTCTCCTTATCAATGACAACCCAACTGGCAAAGCCTCAGTGAAGCTGGAGTCAGGAAAGAAGCTGTGACATGGGAATCCCAGACAGAATTTGACTGGAAATATTAGTAAAATTTCCCCTGACAGCCACAGAAATTCTAGGAAGACAAATGGGGAAAATGACAGGTGAAGCAGAAGGTGGGAAACCTGAGGGGGAGCTCTACACTTCATGGGAAAAACTGAGGGCAGGGTGCATTTGTTTCAATTTTAAGAACTTTGGGAGTATATCTTTTTAAATTTATTTTAATTGTTCTTGTACAGTTTTCTGTCTTTTACTCCCATCCCAGTCCACCACCTCAGCCACCTCTACTTCCCTCCCATTTCCACCCCCCTAGTTTTTATCCATGTGTCCTTTATACTTGTTCCTGTAAACCCTTCCCCTTTTCCCCTGATCTTCCCTCCCCTCTCCCCTCTGCTGACTGTGAGTCTGTTCTCAATTTCAGTCTCTTTGGTTATATTTAGATTGTTTGTTTGTTGGTTTTGTTGATTAGGTTCCTGTTAAAGGTGAGATCATATGGCATTTGTCTTTCACTTCCTGGCTTATTTCATTTAGCAAGATGCTCTCCAGTTCCATCCATGCTGTTGCAAAGGATAGGAGCTCCTTCATGATTTCTGCTTCATAGAATTCAATTGTGTAAATGTACCATACTTTTTTGATCCATTCATTTACTGATGGGCACCTAAGTTGCTTCCAACACTTGGCTACTGTAAATTGTGCTGCTATGAACATAAGGGTGCATAGGTTCTTTTGCACTGGTGTTTCAGAATTCTTAGGATACAATCCTAGCAGTGGAATTTCTGGGTCAAAAGGTAGATCCATTTTTAGTTTTCTTAGAAAATTCCATGCTTTCCATAGTGGTTGTACCAGTCTGCAATCCCACCAACAGTGCACTAGGGTACCCTTTTCTCCATAACTTCCCCAACACTTGTTGTTGGTTGCTTTGTTTATGATGGCCATTCTGATTGGTGTGAAGTGGCATCTCATTGTGGTTTTAATTTGCATCTCTCTGATAGCTAGTGATATTGAGCATCTTTTCATGTGTCTGGATCCTCTGTATGTCCTCTTTGGAGAAGTGTGTTCAATCCTCTGCCCATTTTTTAATCAGGTTGATTGTCTTCTTAGAGTGGAGTTGTGTAAGTTCTTTATACATATTGGAGAATAAACCCTTGTCTGAGGTATCACTGGAAAATATGTTTTCCCATACAATCAGTTCTCTTTTTAATACTGTTTTCTTTAGCCATCCAGAAGCTTTTTATTTTGATGAGATCCCATTTGTTTATTCTTTCCTTTATGTCCCTTGTCCTAGCAGACATATCAGCAAAAATATTGCTGCATAGAATATCTGAGATTTTCCTGCCTATGTTCTCTTGAAGATCATTTATGGACATGGCTTATACTTAAGTCTTTTATCCACCTTGAATTTATTTTGGTGTATGGTGTAAGTTGGTGATCGAGTTTCATTTTTTTGCACGTAGCTGTCCAGTTCTCCCAACACCACTTGTTGAAGAGGCTGTTTTTAATCCGTTTTATGTTGCTGCCCCCTTTGTCAAATATTAATAAACCGTAGAGACTTGGGTTCATTTCTGGGCTCTCTGTTCTGTCCCACCAGTCCATGTGCCTGTTTTTTATCCCAGTACCAGACTGTTTTGATTACAGTGGCCTTGTAATACAGTTTGGTATCCGGTATTGTGATCCCTCCTACTTTGCTCTTCTTTCTCAAAATTACTGCTGCTGTTTGGGGTCATTTATGGTACCATATAAATTTTTGAAGTGTTTGTTCTATGTCTGTGAAATATGCCATTGGTATTTTAATAGGTATTGCATTGAACCTGTAAATTGCTTTGGGTAGTATGGACATTTTGATGATGTTGATTCTTCCAATCCATGAACACGGTACATGTTTCCATTTGTTCGTGTTGTCCTTGATTTCTTTCTTCAGTTTGTGTAGTTTTCTGCATACAGGTCTTTTACCCCCTTGGTTAGGTTTATTCCTAGGTATTTTATTTTTCTTTTTGCTATATCAAATGGGATTTTTTTCTTGATTTCTGCTTCTGCTGTTTCATTGTTGGTATACAAAAATGCCTTTGATTTCTGGATATTGACTTTGTATCCAGCTGTTTGGTCAAATTCATTTATTAGGTCAAGCAGTTTTTTGGCCAAGTCTATAGGATTTTCTATGTACACTATCATGTCATCTGCAAACAATGATAGTTTTGTTTCCTCCTTTCCAATTTGGATGCCTTTTATTTCCTTTTCTTGTCTAATTGATGTGGCTAAGGCTTCTAATACTATATTGAATAGAAGTGGTGAAAGTGGACATCCCTGTCTTGTTCCTGATCTTAGTGGAAAAGATTTTAGTTTTTCCCCATTGAGTAAGATGTTGGCTGTAGGTCTCTCATGTATTGCCTTTATTATGTTGAGGGATGCTCCCTCAATTCCCACTTTGCTGAGTGTTTTTATCAGAAATGGGTGCTGTACCTTATCAAATGCTTTTTCTGCATCCATTGATATGATCATGTCATTTTTGTCTTTGCTTTTGTTTATGTGATGTATTACATTTACTGATTTGTGAATATTGAACCATCCTTGAATCCCTGGGATGAATCCCACTTGGTCATGGTGTATGATCTCTTTAATGTATTGTTGGATGCAGCATGCCAATATTTTGTTGAAGATTTTAGGTCTATGTTCATCAGCAGTATGGGCCTGAACTTTTCTTTCTTTGTCATGTCTTTATCTGGTTTGGGATTAGGATGATTCTGGCTTCATAAAAAAAAGTTTGGGAGTCTTCCATCATTTTGGATTTTTTGGAGTAGTCTATGAATGATAGGGTTATCTCTTCCTTAAATGCTTTGTAGAATTCTCTTGTGAAACCATCCGGTCCTGGGCTTTTGTGTGTTGGGAATTTTTTTATTGCTGCTTCAATTTCATCTGCTGTTATTGGTCCGTTCAGGCTATTGCTTCTTCTTCATTGAGTTTTGGAAGATTATATTTTTCTAGAAACTTGTCCATTTCATCTAGGTTTTCAAATTTCTTGGCATACAGTTCTTCATAGTAATTTCTTACAGTCCTTTGTATTTCTGTGGTGTCAGTAGTAATCTCTCCTCTTTCATTTCTGATTGTGTTTATTTGAGTCTTCTCTCTTTTTTTTCCTTGATGAGCCTGCTTAAAGGCTTGTCAATTTTGTTTATCTTTTCAAAGAAGCAGCTCCTGGATTCATTGATCCTTAGAATTGTGCTTTTAGTATCTATGTTATTTAATTCTGCTCTGATCTTGGTTATTTCCTTCCCTGTACTTGCTCTGGGCTGTCTTTGTTGTTCCTCAAGTTCTTGTAGGCATAGGGTTAGGTTGTTTGTTTGAAATGTTTCTATCTTTTTTAGGTAGGCCTTTGTCGCTATGAACGTCCCTCTGAGGACTGCCTTTGCTGTGTCCCATAAGTTTTGGGTTGTTGTGAGTTTGTTTTCATTTGTTTCCCGAAACTTTTTGATTTGTTCCCTTATTTCATACTTGACCCATTCATTGTTTAATAGCATGCTGTTCAATCTCCATATTTTGAGTGTTTTGGATTTTTCCCCTTGGGTTTGGTTTCCAGTCTCAGTCCCTTGTGGTCAGAGAAAATGCTTGGTATGATTTCAATTTTTTTGAATTTATTGATTTCAATTTTTTTTGAATTTATTGAGGCTTGTTTTGTGTCCTATCATGTGGTCTATCTTTGAAAATGTTCCATGTGCATTTAAAAAAATGTGTATTTAGTTTCTTTGGTATAAAGGGCTCTATAAATATAAGTTAAGTCCATTTCATCTAGAATGTTGTTCAATGCCACAATATCTTTTTTCATATTTTGTTTAGAAGATCTGTCCATTTTTGACAGTGGGGTGTTGACATCCCCTACTATAATTGTGTTGCTGTCAATAACTTTCTTGAAGTCCTCTAAGGTTTTCTTGATGCATTTAGGTGCTCCTGTGTTGGGTGCATATATATTTATGATATTTACATCTTCTTGGTGATTTCTTCCCTTGAGTATTATGAAGTGACCTTCTGGCTCTCTCTTTTTGGCCCTTCTTTTGAAGTCTATTTTGTCTGATGTGAGTATTGCTACCCTGGCTTTTTTTTTTTCCTGTCCATTTGCTTTGAAAATTTGTTCCCAGCCCTTCACTTTGCGCCTTTGTAGGTCTTTTGTCCTGAGGTGGGACTCTTGTAGGCAGTATATGTGTGGGTCATGCTTTCTCATCCATTCAGATATTCTATGTCTTTTGATTGTAGCATTTAATCCATTTACATTTAAGGTCATTATTGATAAGTACTGATTCATTGCCATTTTTGTACCTGTGTTCCTTTCCCTCTCTCTCTCTTTTCCTTCCTTTCCTTAAATTTCCTTTAGCATCTCTTGTGGAACTGGTTTGGTGGAGGTGTATTCTTTTAGACTTCTTTTGCCTGGCAAGCTCCTTATTTGGTCTTCTATCTTAATTGAAAGCCTTGCTGGGTAAAGTAGTCTTGGTTGCAGGCCTTCGGTTCTCATTACTTGGAATATTTCTTGCCATTCTCTTCTGGCTTGGAGTATTTCCATTGAGAAGCCAGCTGCTAACCTTATCAGGACTCCCTTGTATGTTACTTCCTTTTTCTCCCTTGCTGCCTTTAAGATTCTCTCTTTGTCTTGGAATTTTGCCATTTTAATTATGACGTGTCTTGAAGTGGGCCTCTTTGGGTTCCTCTTGATTGGGACTCTCTGTGTTTCCTGGATTTGTGTGACTTTTTCTTTCATCAAATTAGAGGAGTTTGCCTCATTACTTTTTCAAATAGGTTTTCTATCCCTTGCTCATCTTTTTCTCCTTCTGGTATCCCTATTATATGGATATTATTACGCTTCATAGTGTCTTACATTTCTCTTAATCCCTCTTCATTCTTTCTGAAATCCCTCTGAAGAGGGATTTCTCTTAATCCCTCTTCATTCTTTCTTCATTCTTTCTGAAGAGGGATTAAGAAAAAGTTTTTTTCCTGTTTTTGCTTCTTTTCCTTTTCTTGCTCTTTCTGGGTATTTTTTTCTACTTTGTCCTCCAACTCACTGATTCAATCTTTTGCTTAATCAATTCTGCTTTTCATTCCTTCTACTGTGTTCTTCAGTTCAGAAATTGTATTCTTCATTTCCTCTTGGCCCTTGTTAATAGTTTCTGTTTCCTTTTTCATGTTGATATAGTTTGCAGTGAGTTCATGGTAGCTTCCCTGTCATTTCTGGTAGCTCATTGACAGCTCAAGGAACTTCCTGAAAACCATTGCTTTGAACTCAATATCTGATAGTTGAGTTGCCTCTGTTTCTTTTAGCATTCTTTCTGGGGCTTCCTCCTTTCCTTTCATTTGGGGATTGTTTTTGTCTTCCCATTGTTTGTGAGACTCTTCTTGTCAGCCTCAGCTTCTTAAGTTGATCTATTCTGGCTCCCTGGGTTTATGGTGTGAACTTCTGTAGTAGAATACCTGTGAGATTCAGTGGTGCAGTCTCCTTCAGGTATCCTGGTGTTCACGGCTTCCACTGTTTCAGCTAGGGTCATGGGTGTGTGCTCTGCATCTTCCACAAAGCCCTCTCCAACCATTGCAGTGCCACTGGTTGCAGAGCCACCTCCAATCCCGGTCCCAGGGCTGCCTCTGGTCACTCGGCCACCCCCAGTCTCAGGGCCTCCCGTGGTCGCAGAGCCTTCCCCAGTTGTTCAGTCCCCCCTGGTTGCAGGGCTGCCACTGGTCTCAGAGCCACCCTTGGTCCCAGTCCCAGAGCCACCTTGGGTCACAGGGCTTCCTCTGGTCTCAGGGCCCGGGAGTATAATTTTTTAACAGCTACTTCTGCACCCACCCAAGTGAGGCCCCGTTAAAGTAACAATTCAACATGGAGTGCTCCATTATTCTTTGGTGGGCTACACTCATTTCTCATGGTTTGGACAGAGCCCAGGCTGGCACAGGCTCTAGAGGGCACTCCAAGGCCTGCTAGACTACCATGGGTCCCCTGTGATGAGGCAGTGTTCAGCATTACAGAGTCTGCTGGGCTGATCGTTTGGGTTAGAGGGGGAGGACAACTGGCTCTGAGGAGTTCATGGCATTCACATGAGGCAAGCTTGGACTAGGTTAGCAGGGAGGCTGTCAGACCCTTACTACATCAATGGGAGCCAAATCATGTCCCACAAGGGACCAGTTTGAGTTGCAATGACCAGGAGAACAAAAGATGCCATTCAGAGGTGCCAAAGAGAAACCCAGGTCCAAAATGCAGTAGGTTGCCCTCATCCACCTGGACACCATCTCAGGGAACTGAAAGAGGAAGAGAAGAACCTCAAAAAAAAAAAAGGATTTTTTATGCAAAATAAACAATTATTTAGAGAATGAGGTCACTTAATAGAACAAGTGTTTCACAAAGAAAATCAAAATCATAAATGAGTGGTCATTTTTAACTCTGGTTGCACATTGCATATTGGAAGTGCCAGGAAGCATTTATGCAATGCTGTCAATCCACACCCACCCCAACAATTAAATCAGAGTTGTTGAATATGGGCTTCGGTGTGGGTGTACATATGTACTTACGCAAGGACATGTAGGTATGTAATTTCCCACTGTTTGGAATGTACAAGTATAAGCTATCTAATCAACATAAATAGTGTCATTAAAGGGCATGCTTTGGCAGGCACTTGGACTCCTGAAATCTGCTCCAGAACTGTTGTTTTTGGCTCCCATTCTCCAATCAGAGATGCCTAGTTCCTGACTTTCTGGCTCTGGTCTTTGGCTCCAGGCTCTGAATTCAGACCCTTCTTTCTTTCTTTAGCTCATTTTCCATGGACTGGCAATGAGTAATGCCACCAATGTTCAGTTTAACTCAGCCCTGGAACCCTTCTCACCTAGTGTGGCCCCGCAAGCAGCTCATCCTATACCTGTCATTGCTTTGGGTGGAAAGTAGACAGATGCCCACAGTACTGGCAGTTATGCCCCCATGATGACAAAGTCCACACAGGGCCTAGTCAATGCATGAATATATATTCAATAAATGTTTGATTCTTGTTGTGACAGCAGCTAAAAATGTGGGCCCATTGTTGTCAGTTCTGTGAAAGGGAAGGTAGAATTCTAGACTCATACTGAAAGTTTCTGATATTTAATTATCAATGCATTTGTTAAAGCATTGTGTGTTCTGGAGGAAAAAAAATTATCTGAGAGCTAGTCTTGGTCAAAGGGAGTTGGCAAACAGGCTCCAACCACAAACAACCCTCTGGATGAGCAAGAATTGCTGGAGGAAGTATCTGCAGAGACCAGGGTTCTGCCCAACCTACTCCAGTCAGATGGGTCACAACACAGAGAGTTAATTTGTCCAAGCAGACTGTGACTGCACTAACAGGCATTCCTCCTTGGGGGCAATTTGACAATAATGATAATAAAAACCAACAGCAAAAACAGTAATGATGATTATAAAGTGTTTTTTTTAAACTACTTTAAAGATTGTTAAAGCTTTGTGGAAAGTGTTAAACTCTTTCAAGATCTCTATGGGAAGGAATATGGCAGGTATTATTTTCATTTTATACCACGAGAAACAAATGTGGAAAAAGAGCTACTAACTTGACCAAAAATCCCACATTCTTCTCAGAGGCGGAGAACAATCTGGCTTCAGGACAGTACTTTATTCATTATTTTGAATCTATATTAAAAAGAAAAACTTTTGATGTGGCATATTTGCTGACATTATCCTGTATGACTTTCATAGCCCCTCCACCCATCCACATTGTGCCCATTCTTCTTGGCTAAGTTCAGGGTCAGCTGCTCTCCATGGAGCCTTCCTGGTCTGTTTCAGGCCTTGGTTGTCTCCCACTCCTTCCTCTGTACCATGACATTTAAGATGAGTACAGTTCACATAATAATTAGTCATGCCCTATCTCCACAGAGATCTTATTGCTTTGTGTTTTTATTTAGTTTTTTAAATGTTACTTAACTCCTGACAACTCCTTCAGGACTGGGACAGAATTGTATCTAGTCTTTAGGTCCCTGTCAGGGCTTTGGGAAGAAAAGGCCCCAGAATAAACTTCTTTTATTCCTTTTCTTTAATCTGGCATTGACTTTTAGTTCTCTAAAACAAGAGTTAAGAGAATAGAGTCAGATATGAACACCAGCTCTACTCTTTACAATTTTACAAGTTTCCATCTTCTTTGAGTCTCAGTTTCCTCATCTGTGAATTGGAGATAGTAGTACCTACCTCATACAGCTGTTATGAGGATGATATGATTGTATGTAGGTACAGTGCTAGAACCTTACCTACATATATACACACACATATATGTATATGTATACACACATAATTTATATATATATTATTTATATAAATTTATAAATATATATGTGTATAGATATATATATTTAAGACCTACCAACATGTGGGTAAAAACAGTAAATAAGATATAAGATGTGCAGCACTCTATGCACATATGGCATGGTTAGTCTGGCAAGGAATAAGGATGTTAAACCAATTATTACAGGTGCAGTAACTTCAAAAAATATCAACTGCTATGAAGAGGCTAAAAGAGGGGGTCTTGATTTAACCCTCAACCTTCAAAAGTCATCATTACATTCCTACAACAATAAATAGCAAATGGATATTAATAGAAAAGCTCATCTTTGAAACTCAAAGTCTTCAATTTGAAATGAATTGACCAAAAATTGAAAATAGTAATAATTCCAACACCTCTTCACTCTTGTCAGTAAAATGTATATGCAGATAAAGAAATAATTAATGAGACCTCAGGCCCTACTATAAGACATCAACTAGCCCTGGCTGTGTTCTCCGCAACTTTCCCCTCCTGAGATGACAGGGAGATGACAACTGCACTATTGGCCATATATTCTGGAAGACACCTATAAGCACCAGAAAAACTAGGAATTCCCAGTGAGAGGCTATCAATATAGAGATCATTGTAAGTAGAGATCATGGATGCTTTCCTGCAGCTTCTTTCAGTACCCTCTTCAGCTTAACTCCAGCCCAGGTCTCTTATAGACTTCTGGCCCCCTGGGAGGTTACCTCTGGCATAAAGGAGAATGAAGCATAGGTAATAGAATAGCAGCAGGGAGATAAGAGATGGACTCTGTTGGGATGTCACCCATAAATGACTGTAGAACAGCTTTCTGCTTTAGACCCAGATATCCTCACTTCTAAGGGTAGGGTAGGGTTGAAGCTTCTGGTCTCCTGGTCAGTTATTGATCCACCTCTGGATACCTGACAAACTTGCCATGACATCTGGGACTAAGTCCCAAACTAAACTTTTTTTGAGGTTATAGAAAATTCCATTACCTTTTTCTGCTAAAATTTCAAAGTGTCAGCACTTTCTTAGCTAGACTTTGGCCTTGAAATTGAAGCTCACACATGCTAAAAGAATGGCTATTGGCTTAATTTCAGTTCTAATTGAACTATAGTTCAAGTTTAATTTCAGTTCTACTAGAAATACCAACCTTGTTTGGACATAGTTCAAATCCTAATAATACGTTGCACTTGCTTTTGACATTTCACCTGGAACTTTCCAAAAATCTATGGAAAATCTGAATTCACTGAACCTCTTCATGTCCTTAGGAAGGAAAAGGAAGCTATGAGTTCTTCTCTCCCCATTATAAATATAAAAGTAAATGCAAGAAGAGAAAAGAAGCCAGTGTTCAGTCAAGGATCTCTACTTGCTGGGACCAAGAGTCTAGCAAGGTTGAATGCAGAAAGAGTGATTCAGGATGAAGCCAGTCAGATAGGCAGAGATGGGTGTTACAGGTTCTGGAAGATTTGGTTAGCAATCTTTATCTTAGAACAAGGATTTAAGCAGAGAGTTGACTGAGGATAATTTATTCAAATTGCATTTTTAAGTGATAGCTCTTCTGTAGGGAAGGAGAGAGGCTGAGTACATGAAGATCAGTGGAGAAGCTCCTTCAGTCACCTGGGCAATAGGCACTGATGGCCTGGGCTATGGCAGTAGATGTTCATATGGAGTGAAGTGAATAAATATCAGAAGGCAAGCCCATAGGGCTTGATGATAGCTTGGCTTAGAGGAAGAGAGAAGACAGTGGCAAGGATGACAGTTAATGGCTTGAAGAGAATGATGTGGCACTGTGAGGCCAAAGATACAGGAGGACAGCTATAGGCATGGTGCCATACAAGTCCAAGGGTAGAAATGGAATACTCTCCTATGAGGTTATAGTGATGTTAAAAGCTGACTACTTCCTAAATGCTCTGTGGATGGTGTCTCGCCACCATTTCTTAAGATAAAATCAACTGAATATAGTAATCAGTTATCTTTTAAAGAGGCCTAGCTAGGTGCCAAGAACTATACAGCTGGTATCACCTACATTTTTAATCCACTATTCTAAAATACAAACATCTTTTCAGGCAGTCTTGACTGTTGATCTCCCTTTCATAGCAGGAAACCGAGGCTTCAAGAGCATACGAGTTTCAGAAAGTCACTCAGAGCCTGTCCTTTCATCTAGATCTTTCTGACTCCAGAGCCCAAACTCTTAACCACAATGTTTGCTACTCCTTCATAGAGAGTATAAACATGAAATGCCTAAGAGTCTGACTGAAGTAAATAATTTAGCTTAATGAAGGAAAAGAAAATTTGTAAACCTTATTTCCAAACCAGCCAGGAAATTTACAAATATGCATTATTGGTCACTAGGTATATGGATAATGTACAATGCCTGGATCAGCACAATATTGTGTGCTGTTTATTGGAAAATAATTCACATCACTTCTTGCTGATTGGTGTGTTCGTAACATCTCAGTTATGAAAGACAGCATGCGTGCCCACATTAGCAAATAGAAAAGTCATGATCTGCCTCATTGAGAGGAAACAACTTATATTTTCCCAAAGTGGAATATTATTAAATTTTAAGTGCATTACAATTTAAACGAAATGCTTTGAGGGAATGCTCTTTGCAGCTTCTACATGTGTTGAACATTTGACTGGTGCCCCCAACTAGCTCCAGCTTGCATTTTGGCCAGTTGCTGAAAAGTTTTGCCTAAGAGAAGATGAACTCCAAGGTGTTTGTATTGAAACACTATAAAAAACACAGACAAAATAATACAGAGGGGGTACTGGAAGTTAAACACAATAACAAAAAGAAAAAGGAAATCAGTTACTGAAGCAGAAACACTGGATTGTGAGAAGGTATGCATAATAGGAATGAGGTAGGCCTTTTCTCAATCTTTGCTAGCAACAAGCATTTTAAGCTCCATGTTACTAAGTGCTAACAGAAGTCACTGTAAAAGGAGACTAGGCTCAGACTACAGGAATGCCTTCTTTTATTGATTTACAGATTTAAGATTCCTTGTCAGAGAGAGGGAGACATGAAAGGGAGAGGAAAAGACATTGGACTGTTGGGACTGTCATGGGCATTTTCATGACAGGCATTTTCATGACAGTCTAGAGCAGTAATAGTGAGACTTTAATAACAAGAGCCTTGAACTTCTGGCCAAGATGGAGCCATAGGTGGACACACTGTGCCTCCTCCCACAACCAAAATTAAGGACAACAAAGAGTTAGAAACAAGAAACAACCAGAACTGATAGAAAATTGAACTGTACGGAAGTCCAACAACCATTTATCCAGACTAGTAAGAGGGGCAGAGTCGCAGCAGGAAAAAGTGTAGGTTGGTAGACCCCAGTGTGCAGGCAGCAGCTGACAGACGCCAGGCATGAGGTGGCAACGGGCAGACCCAGTGAGATTGCACAAGATGGCTGGCTGACCAGGTGATCCCACATTCGTGCTCAAATAATCCAGGCAAACGGGAAGCAGTGGAAGGGACTGGAATCCCAGAGACAGCGGAGCAAGTGCCATTGTTCCCTCTCAGACCCCACCCCACATACAGTGTCACAACCCTGCAACTGGGCTGCCCTGCCCTGGGGAACACCTAAGGCCCCACCCCTCACTATGTAACAGCCACAACCAGACCAAAAAAAAGGGCTCAAACGAGAAAACTGATCAAAGCCCCAGAGCCAATTCATCGAAGCGACCAAGAGATAGCCAACCTACCAGGTGCACAGTTCAAAGCACTGGTCATCAGGATACTCACAGAATTGGTTGATTTCAGTTGCAAATTAGATGAACAAATGAAGGTTACAATAAGTGCAGTGAAGGAAAACGCACAGGGAATCAATAGTGATGGGAGAAAAACTGGGACTCAAATCAATGGAGTGGACCAGAAGGAAGAAAGAAACAACTAAACAGAAAAGAATGAAGAAACAAGAATTCAAAAAAATGAAGAGAGACTTAGGAACCTCCAGGACATCTTTAAACATCCCAACTTCTGAATTATAGGGCTACCAGAAGGGGAAGAGGAAGAGCAACAAGTGGAAAACTTATTTGAACAAGTAATAAAGGAGAACTTCCCCAGTCTGGCAAAGGAAATAGACTTCCAGGAAGTCCAGGAAGCTCAGAGTCCCAAAGAAGGTGGACCCAAGGAGGAACACACCAAGGCACATCATAATTACATTAGCCAAGATTCAAATGAAGGAGAGAATTCTAGAAGCAGCAAGGGATAAGAGCACAACCACCTACAAAGGAGTTCCCATCAGACTGTCAGCAGGTTTCTCAAGAGACCTTATGGGCAAGCAGGGACTGACAAGAAGTATTCCAAGTCATGAAAGTCAAGGATCTACATCCAAGATTGCTCTATCCAGCGAAGCTGTCATTTAGAATGGAAGGGAAGATAAAGCTCTTCTCAGATAAGGTCAAGTTCAAGGAGTTCATCATCACCAAGCCCTTATTATATGAAATGTTAAAGGGACTTATCTAAGAAAAAGAAGATAAAAAATATGACAGCAAAAAGACAGCAAACTCACAGATATTAACAACCACATCTAAAACAAAAGCAAACTATGCAAACAAGTAGACCAGGAGCAGGAACACAGAAATGGAGATCACATGGAGGGTTAGCAACAGGGGAGTGGGAGGAAGAGAGAGGGGGAAAAGGTACAGAGAATAAGTAGCATAGACGGTGGGTAGAAAGTAGATGGGGGGAGGGCAAGAATAGTGTGGGAAATGTAGAAGCTAAAGAACTTATGACACATGGACATGAACTAAAGGGGGGAATGTGGGTGAGAAGGGGCTGTGCAGAGTGGAGGGGAATGATGGGGGAGAAATGGGACAACTGTAATAGCATAATCAATAAAATATAATAACAAATAAAGGAAAATAATATAAATATTATACCTCTGAAAAGTGTAATGCCTTAAGATGTCATTGGCCAACACCTTATAATGGATTGGGTTATTATATAATTTTTTATATTTAATAATAAATCTGATAATATTACAAAACACTTTAAAGTTTATAACAGCCTTTCTCATGCTTTATATTATTTGTTCCTCACATGTTTTTTATGAGGTGGATTATATTCCTATTCTCATTTAAAGTAAGAAAATTGAGGCTCAGAGAAGTTCAATGATTTGTCTAAGGCCACCCAGGTAATAAGCAGAATGCTTTAACAGCTTTAGGAGAAAGGGAGCTTCTTTGGCTTCCTGCCCTACCCCCATGTATCAACTTTAGAGACGGTTCTGATTGTCTGTGATTTGGTCATGTGACAACCAAATACCTATCAAGCAGGGGGCAGGGCACTAAGACTGACCTGCCCACCAGGGTTGTGGACTTATGGAAGGGATTTTCATGTGACTCAGAGGAAGGAATGGGAAACCATGTTGGACAGACATAACTTCAGTTACCACAGTCCCAACCCAGTAGGGACAAAACCAGTTCTGCCTATTTCTTAATTTTTTATGTGAATGCTAAAATAACCAAAATCTCACTTTCTGTATCCATATTTTTATGACTCATTTTAACAGTTCAGAATCACATTTCGTAAAATTTGGAATGGACTACAGAGAACATTTATCTCATTGTATAGATGAGGAAAAGAAGGCTTAAAAGAAAATATGTTGCCCAATTTCATATAAATACTGCTTTGTGTTTTCCTCCATTTTCATTTATTATAAGAATATTGAGAGTAACAATTTTAATGAAAAATAATGCAACATGCAGGAAAAGTAAGTTCTAGAGATTTGCTGTATAACAGATGTGTTAAGAGGCCAGATCTCATATAAAGTGTTCTTACAAAACAAAAACAAAACCCAAACCATGAAACAACACAAAAGAACACAAGGAAGTTTTTTTAAATTAAATACTTTATTGTTTTATTACAGTTGTCCCAACTTTACCCCCTTTGCTCTAGTATGTTGATTGTGGTGATAGTATAACAGGTATATGCGTATGTCCAAACCTATCAAGATGTACATATTAAATGTATGTAACTTTTATATATTGGTTATACCCCAATAAAGCTAAAAAAAGAAAAAAAATTTATAACCTCAGTACTCTATACAATAAATATTTTCATGTGTATTCTAAAAAATAATAAGAGCCTTGATTTTATTTTTAATTTTTTAAAAGCATAATTTAGTGAAATTAATAATTCTCTTGCAAGCAGCAACAAGGGGAAAATAGGGTGAGAACATATGCCACTTTGCTATAGACCAGGAAAAAAATGTGGCTTCAATCTGACAGGAACCAGAGGGGAGGTGGGAGGGAATAATGAGAGGTATGGAAGAAGGACTTTTAGAAACAACTACAAAAGACACATGGACAAAACCAAGCCGGGGTGGAAGCAGGGGAGGGAGGTGGGGATGCCCGGGTGGGGCAGGGAGTGGTGGGGGTAAATGCAGACAACTGTAATTGAACAACAATATAATAATTTTTAAAAAATTCTGCTTCTGGTAATTAATGAGGCACCTAAATCCACCCCATCTCCAAATTATTGCACTAAAACTTCTTTCTATTGTTGTCCAGGAGTGCTACAATTTTTGTTCAAGGAGCACACTTCCTCATCTGTCCTTATCTGCTGCGCAGCTTTCTCTCCTACATGGTGGCATGCAAGGGTGGGAGGGATGGGAGGGGTATTGACTGGGTTAAGTGTCCCATCTGGTGGAGTCACTGAGCACACCACATACCCCGACAGAAATTAGCCTCACTAAGCCAAAGGTTGCAAAGGATGCTGCTCATTTTAGTTTTGCCTGCTCTGTATAGTAGGATCTTGGCTGGGAAAATTGGTCTACTGACTGAGGTATTTTGTACATGACAAAACTTGGAAAATAGATCCACAACTCTGTATAATAAGCATTGTAGCCATTTATCAATCTGCTCAAGATTTATAGAAATATATAAACATAATGTGTAAATTATATGTATATAAATTATATATTAAAATTCTATTATATAAAGGGATAAAGTAAGGAAGAAATTAATACTTTTTAAAAATATGGATACAATAGTTTTTGAGATTTTGCTTTCTGAATGCATATATTTTCCCAGTGCTTTTTATTTTCTTAAATGTTCTGTGAAATCAAGTAAGGAAAATACTGGATAACATTGTGGGAAACGATGAATGAAAAGGAACAGGGGAGTATCACAGTTCCAGGAACAATAAAGGTTCTCAGCTGTACTAAAAACAATGAACACAGGCCACCTTTGGCCTTGTGCATCACCTTAGAGAGGGCCCTGGAACAGCAGTCTGTGGCAGAGACATCATATCAAAGGGCTAATCTGTGCTATTTCTAAAGGTAACAGGCTTCTTCAGCAAGCATTTCTAATAACAGATGGAGAACAACATCCAAGTTTTGTTTCTGGAAATTTATCTGCCTCTAATTGACATTGTTCATATTTATTTCATAAATCAGCTCCTTTTAATATTCTGTTTTCCATAAAATAGTTGATATGGCAGAAAAAACATATTTTTGGCAACCAATATACACTTTTTATTTAAAAAACTATTTTAAGCATTTTCAATCTCATAACTTTTTAGTTTTTATTCTAACATTTGCACCAAAGTTTTATAGTTATATTCAGTGAACTCTCACATAAATAGAAATACAGTGGTTTCTGATCATCAGCTCTTTTCAATATTTTACATCTCATGGCACACATAAACTAATAAACTTCTGCTGCTCACCAAAAATGTACTATATTTTTTGCCAATCTGACAGAAATATAGGCATAATTTTAATTCATTCACACTGGACAGCTATTGTGTTGGCTGTTGTCAATGTTTTAAAAATAATTTAAGGGGAAAGAGGTCAGTGCCTCTGACAAAATAGTCAGGTATCACTTGTTTTAAAAATTCCTGTGGCACACCAGTGTGCTGCAACACTGGTTGAAAATCAGTGTGCTGAATTTCTGTTTGAAAATTGCTGCTTTACTCCAAAGAATTGGTGCTAAAAGTGGTTACTGAAGGCAAGTGTGTATCTAGTCTATATATTGTGTGCCCTCCATTATTCACAGCTTTGTGGCCTGGTCTTCTGGGAGGTCTACTTCTTGCTTCAGAGACCAGATGATTTAATCTCTTGTTTAAAGAAAAGTCTTTCTCAATGGACTTCTATGAGTATCTTTGTTGACCTCCATTATATTTTGTTAACTTTAGCTTTAATTCTAATGTGCTATGAAATTTGAAGTCTAGCTTCAGAGATGTGTGTCTGATATCTCTCCCTGGGCTTAGAGTTCTAATTATAGGATGGGAAAGAGTTATAAACCACACTACACAGGTACAGAAATGTACAGCCTGCAGTCATAACTGCAAGTGGATCATTTATTGAACAGAAATATGGTGGACAGACATCATTTGTACAACAAATAGCATTTCTGTTTCTTCTTTGCCCCAAACAGTAGCTCAATATATAACTACTTAGTCATGTCATACTCAATATTACATCATATTAACACCTCCTCCTAGTTTCATCTAAAGATAGTGATAATTATGTGATAATTATAGGAACATTCCATATTGCCTAAGACTGGTCTCCAAGCTTCATTGAATAGCAGGCCCGGTATGGTCACTTCATGAAAGAGCAGTCAGCTCTTAACTGAAAAATCACTCCTTGAAGGGATTTTTAACTCTGCCATAAAAAAAAGCCTTCCTTCCAGCCAAAACTTGCATTTCTATCAAGTTTTATGACAAATACACATGAGCAAAGGCGAGGGTGTACGTGTAAGCACACATATGCTTGCATGCATGTGCACATATACCCATCCCCCTAAAACTCCTAAAAGCCCAATTATTCTCTTATGATAAAAAGAAATATGAATTTTTATAGCATTTTAAGACAATTTAAAGCAGGTCAATCTGAAAGCATGCTGTAAGTGGGATAGGGGTTACCACATGTTAAAAACTATTTAAAAACCCTCCTTGTTTATGCCAGAGCCATGACCTTTATTGTAAAAATGAAATCTAGGTATATTGTCTTCTGTATGAAACTAGCCCTTTTACATGGAAAACAAAGTGCCATTTTTTTAACTCAGTATATGTAAATACTGATCGTTTCCTTGGGTAAGAACTGGCTATTCTCCCAAAGGAAATGGTTAATTAATCAAGTCATAAAAGGCCCTTGGCAAGCAACCTTTTTCTTTTGTCTAAAATATATTTTTCCAGAGCACCTCCCCCGCTCCCATTGCAATTTACAGAAACAGCAGGGGGCCTTTAGTCAGTCAGGATGGCCTCAGCAAATTAAAACTGATAATGGCCCTATATACTCTTACAATCCAACTGGTCAGAAAATTGTAGAATGAGCTCGTCGTACTTTTAAAAAAAATCTTTTTAAAAAGAAAAAAGGGGGAGTCATGAATCCTTCCCCCTAAAAATTTGATTATGTTAGCAATGTTTAATATAATTTTCTAAATTGTGATGAATCTCTTTGTACTCCAATTGAGAAACTTTTTCAGAAGAAGGAGCCAAAGTCATCTTATCCTCAGGTTTTATATAGAGATTCACTGAGAGATGGCTCTTGGCAGGGCCCTTAACTTAACTTGGGGAAGAGGGTGTGTGTGTTTCCATCCCTACAGGTCCTGTCTGGCTGCCAGCCAAAAGAGTGGAGCCTTATCATGAGTGGGACAGACATCAAGCTCTGCTACTTGGAGCTGAGAATCAATCAACTGACAGACCAGATGGCCCAGCTGACCCTGATCACCAGAAAGAAAACAGGTGCTTACACCGTCACTTATGGACCTGTGTCTGCCAACGGAGGAGGTTGGGGCCTGCCCCAATGACAGGGGCCGAGGCTCAGGTGCCTCCTGCAGAGGGCAACAACCCCTCAATGCCCCATAATGTTCATGGTTGAATCCTAAAAACTGTTTCAATGGACTGGACTTACAAGTTTGGGTCCTAGCAACCCTTGGATGCCTTTTTGTCTTAATCCTTATTTGTGCTTTAAGATATACTTAAAGGTTATTTTCTTAAGATTGCATTCGGGAACAGCAAATAGTAGATTTCACAGATTTAACAGTTATAATTTCATTTACAAACAAAAAAATTGGGAGATTAAATGTTAGGAACTGCCCTGACTGGTTTCAGAGGCTGTAGCTCCCCATGGCTAAGGCTGAGTAAGAGCTCAAGGGACCCGCTTCTTCTGGGTCCGTTCTGTCAAGAGGACCTGAGTCAGTAAGGAGACAAAGCTTATCTCCCTGGCAGGAGCGCCGCTTCTGCTTCATCCATCTCTGGCCCCAGTGCTTGGTTGGTTAGCCAATGACGGGTAAGATACCTTGAGGGAGGGGCAACCCGAGCCAGACACGACTAAATGGTTGGCCCTCATGGAAGGACTCGGGGGACCACAGCAAAAAGAGGGTGATGGACCCTAGCCCCCCTCAGCTATTCTTACATAGCCTGTGTCCCCATTTCCATCTGGGAGATGTCTTCCTGATCTTTTTCTTCCTGGCTCTAATCCACCTAAGCCTGAGACAATGCCAGAGGTGGATGTGGACCTGTGCTGGAATGGTCAGGTTCCCCAGGGCAATCAGGCCTAGCAAAGAAAGCATAAAATCCTGTGAAGCCTAGTTCGCTGATACCCTCAATTTAAATGATAAGGGCCCAAGCCTGAAACCAGTGTTTCCCCAAAAATTTTATGGCAGTTTAGCTATTTAACCCTGATTCAAAATAGACCCTCAGAGTTCTTTGAATGTTACCTATTTGACCATTACTGCCTAACAATGATTGATTGGGATTAATTTGAGAATGTAGGTCTTTGGAACTACTGGTTGCTTACTGATTATAATAATGTTCTATGTATTTTGATATATTTGCAAATTATTTTCCCAGGGTCATGTGGGAGATCAGCAAACAGCAAGCTTTGTGGGATCTTAGTGGTTCTACTAAAATGAAAAGGGGGAGATGTGACAGACCCTTCTGCATGGCATGGGCCCAGCTCCCACTCAGAGATGCACAGGACCCATGCCCACAGATAGGTTCTCTTGTGGGTAATCAGATTTGCAATATATTCAGGCTGTTTTGCGACTGGCTTTTTGTTGAAACCCCCTCACCCTGCAAGTACTTTGCAGAGGCCCAGTGTAACCAGCTGCCTATTCATTTGCTAATATCCTTCTTCTGTGATGTAATGAGGGGCATTGTCTCCTTTGTTGTAACTGGGATAGTGAGGAAGAACCATCTTGTAATGTGAGGAGATTTTAGAATAAAGGCTTGTCATGGCAGAGGCTGCAGCTTTTGCTCCTCTTGAGAGAAAAGCCAGTCTGTCATCCTTATTCCTCCACCAGACTCGGTAGTCTGTGTGTATGTTTTAATTCACCCACAATGATGCTGACACTGCTGGCCAGTGTCCGCATCAGCTTGCATTACTAGAAATATCTTCAAATTACAGTTTCTTTACAGGAATTTCTTCTAAGATATTTGCATATTTCATTTAAACTTGATAATATAATAAAATAAAATGTAATAAAATAGGATTATAAATGCAAGTTTCAATGAGTGCAAAGTGGGATTGCTTTGTCAAAAGGCAGTTCCATTTTTAATTTTTTGAGGTATCTCTATACTGCTTTCCACAGCGGTTGCACCAGTCTACATTCCCACAAGCAGTACAAAAGTTCCTTTTTCTCCACATCCTTGCCTGCATTTGTTTGTTGACTTATTGATGATAGCTATTCTGCAAGTGTGAGATGTTATCTCATTGTAGTTTTAATTTGTATCTCTCTGATTATTAGTGATATTGAACATCTTTTCATGTCTATTAGTCATCAGTATATCTTCTTTGGAGAAGCATCTGTTCAGATCCTTTGCCCATTTTTAAATTGGATTGTTTGTTTCTATGGTGTTAAGTTTTGTAGGTTCTTTACAAATTTTGTGTATTAACCCCTTATCAGATGTATTGGTGAATATGTTATCCCATTCTGTGGGTTGTCTTTCATTCATCATAAATGATAGATCCTCTATAATAAATTAATCCATTTGAAAAAGAACATGCTGATGAGGAATTGAAAAATATCTGGACAAAGTAATAAGCATGACGTTATCAAATAACAAATTATGCCCAGGTACAGAGGCAAAGGCAAATTTTCATACATAAAAAGCAGTCATGGATCCAGGGGCATGGTGTGAAGTTCAAGGGTGTGCTGATTGCCCAAATGGAAAATAGTGTCCCTGGGGCCCATCAGGTCATCACACTCTAATTTTCACATGCCATGTGACAGGATCTTCCATCCATGAGCTATAAAATGGAGACTGTAAAAAGACCACAGAGATCTATATAGTTAGTAAATCATAATTAATTTTCTCTACTTAATGCTTCATGAGCATTTTTAGAGACTGCTACAAAGATGGAAAACTCATGCTTCAGTCCAATCACTGTTTTCTGAATTAGCTTGTGTTTCATTAGCCAATTTAAAGTAAGAGCCATGGAACCTCTCCTTCCTGTATAACATCCCCAACCACTGGAAAGTTAAAAGTCAGTCTTAGCCATTAAGGCTTTCTTGTCTCCCATAAAATGATTTTCCGCTCTTCTGTACTTTCATAGTACTAATACTTTGTATACATTATAGATTTTATTATCTTTTTGTGAGTTTTTTTTTCTTGTCATTCAAAGCTAAACTCCTTGAAAGTAAAGATCATGCTACCTCAGGCAGCAGGCACTTAGTGGCGGCATGTACAAATGCAGTATATTGACCCTTGTGTTTGGGCATTCCTAGACACTTTTCTACTACTTTCTTTTCAGGCAGTAGTTTAAACAGCTAATATTTTGAGAAGTACTATAAAAGATAAAATTGCCAAATATGTGATAAGTTATCTGAGTCTATATGAACTTAATTCAAATCTGTGTAGATTTGAATTAGAACTAAAATATCATTCATATTTGCCAAAAAACCCCACAATTTTATAACTTCAAAGGAAAACTTCTTCAAAACCTGCTTTTAAAACTCACCCCAAATACTTTGGCATTAAAATAGACCTTGCAAAACAACTATTCTGATGAGCGAAGGATCAGCTAATCAGAACTATCTGACAGCCTTTGGACTAACAGGGTCTTACAACCTAAGAAGAAAACATTTGCAGTTCATCAGATGTGGCAAAAACTTAGTTTGGGAAGTTCCAGCAAAGTAGAATGACCTCCAGTCTCCACTGTCCTATTTTTGAGCATTCCTGTCATTCTTCTACTACATACCACAGTTTGGTGTTAGACACGGTAGTAGCATTCAACACCACTAAAGGCTATCGCCATTAGAGGTGGAACAGTCTTGTTGACTAAGGCAATAAGTCCTGGTTGGGAGTCTGGAGTCCAAAAAGTCAGTGCCTGACTCCACAGCTGACTTATCATGTGACCTTGAGCAAACATTACTGGTGTGTTCTTCTCTGTCTTCACAGTTCAAAAGAGGGAAATAATTGCTGTTTCCAGCCAGGAGATGAACAGGAAAATATTGGTAAGATTCTCAGAAATCTCTACTAGAAAATTGTGGTTAAAAGATAATTACATACCATCAGATTTTCCAAATGAAATTATGTAAGCAGGGGAGAAAACTGTATTTCAAGAAATATTATCATATGATAATTAATCTATAACATATTCTAAGTGGAAAACATAATTTCTTTCTATTTAATGAAAATTGTGTAAAGTGATTTTTAAAATATGTTTCACAGTATCAGTGAAATATGAATCTTTTTTGAAAGGAGACATTGAGGCATGCATTAAGAAGCAACTCAATGAGATTGTAACTTTTCTGAGCCTAGGTCTGGACTTGGTTATATTGAAGAAAATAAAAGCTTCCATTTTCATCAAAAGAGAGTGTAATATACTCTCATTTGTTGTGAGATTATTAAAATCAAGAAGCCAGTGGGCATCACTATGCATTATGTGACTGCTTCCAGCGTATATCTGTTGATCTAGTGTGAATTATTGGTAATCAGTGCCAAGGCTCCTGCACCCACTCCGTGATGTCCTAGAGCCAACTCTTTGAGGTGCCAGATATAAATTTACTGTTTTACAGGGTCAGTATGTGTTACATGTTGGCTTTTTCTTCTTATGTTGTTTTGGTTTTCTGTATAAGTATGCTTATTTGGGGAATAAAATCAAGATGTCCCACCTTCTGGATGGCCTTGTCTGATATGTTAGTACCTCAGAGCCATGATGAAGAGGGGAAGAATCTGATTTCAAATTGATATTTGTTTGTTATTTTTGGATCTCTCAAGTAAATACTAGGAAATTTATTTCCTTTAGTGACCTTCTGTACCTACCAATTCCTTATGTTTCTATAACATGATCTTATTTCTTTCATGTTTAGGGTTTATATATATGTGTGTCATGGGAAATTAATAGTTTATTGAAATCATTTTGCCTAATTAGAAGAAGTTGTTGAAGCTCATATAATGAAACTTCATTTCCTGTCTCAGATTTACAGATAAAGAGTTCCATTTCTTGATGATGTAGCTATGTAGATATATTCACTTGTCATAAAGACTTAAATTACCTTATCTTATTAAAGAAAGGGGTTGGTTTCTACTTGGATCTGATCTTTAGCATAGTGGTTCATATGCAATGTCTGTTCCTAAATTACCTCTAGTTAATAACCAAATCAAGCAACTATACTTCACTTGTAACTCAAACATCCAGTTTTATCATATCATAGCTTCATAATTATGGTTGTCTTGAGCTCCAATGTGCCTATAAAGAAATTTACCCTTCCCAATCATTGTTTCATTTTACACATGGTTATGACCATCCTATTTCTCTGTTCTACCCCTGCAGCAATCCTTGGGAAACCCTCACTGTAGGGAGGTTCACTCTTTTTAAGATGAGTGAACCTCCTTCTTGGAGAGAAGCCCTGCCCTCTCTTTAGACAATTAGCTCCAAGCTGGTAAGATATCCTTCCTTAAACACTCATGAACCATCAGAGATCAAACTCCAACTTCAACACTATTTCAACAAAACCTTGGGTGTTAGAGAAAGAAAGTGCAACCTGGACTAGAACTAGTGTGTTTCAGAGTCCAGGCACCCTGTTACATCTTCAAGGCCAGTCTTCTGGCCTAGAAGATGTAACAGGACATGATCCAGTCAAGATCCCAATTCATGCCCACCTTCTGCTCCCACCATCACCTGTGGTCCTCAGAATTCAGTCCCAGCTGCCCTTAAGCCCTGAAGGGGGAATTCCTTTCCTCAGAGAATTGTCTCCTCTTCTCTTATTTTGCTAGGATGAAAAGCCAGGTAGACTGACAGTGTCAATACTCCTTTCCTCTAGAGGAAATACCCTAGTCGAAAAAATACATCAGAAATTATAACTAAGTTTTATTACATGGGGGTTATTGTGACAGAAATAATCCTGTGTGAGATATATCAAGTACCTGGTAGAGTTGTTTTTCTAAAGACACTGCTCTTTCCTTCATCCTTGGTTCTCAGCTCTGGAGTTCTGGAAAACAACAGCTGCATACACAGTATCATTAGAGTGGGAGAGGCCTAGAAATACTAGAGCATGCACCCCATCCTACCCAGCCCCACACAACTATGTCTCCCAAACAGAAGTTTGGCTTAATCTTCCCCCCAAATTTATGTTACCGAATAGTACACTTAATATCTCAGTCTTAAACATCTGTATTCAGGTTAATGCTAACCTCACATTTCCTTCTAGAACAATGAGTGGATATTTAACTTACATTTTTATAAACAAATGAAAGACTCAAGTTGCTTTCCCAGACCAAATACAACAATTTGCCTGTGAGATAAATTCATGTCACTACACTTAGAGATTGGAAATTGCTTGTAGCTTTAAATGCTTCTCTTCTTTTCCCAGTGACTAAAGATAAGTTTCTAACAATATCTTAGGTCCAGTGCCAGCTAGGGTAATCCATAGCACATCTGTGAAATTCTGAGAATCATGGTTATTTGAAATCTTTGCTGAGTTTATATCATATACACCAGTGTTGTTTGTTTGTTTGTTTATCTTTTAGACACTTTATTTTTTTTATTATTTTTCAAGTACACTGTCTCCATTTTCCACCCACCACTACCCCCCACCTACCCATCCCCATCTCCCACACTCGATCCTACCCCCTTTTGGTTTTGTCCATGTGGCCTTTGATGACCCTTCCCCTTTCTGCCCCAATATTTCCTCTTCCCTCCACTCTGGATACTCACAGTCTGTTCTTTATTTCAACGTCTCTGGTTATAATATGCTTGCTTGTTTGCTTTGTTGATTAGGTTCCACTTATGAATGAGATTAAATGGTATTTGTCTTTCACCACTTGGCTTATTTCACTTAGCATAATGCTTTCCAGATCCATCCATGCTGTCGTGAAGGATAGAGGCTCCTTCTTTCTTTCTGCTGTGTAATATTCCATTGTGTAAGTGTACCATATCTGAACAGCTACATGCAAAAAAGTGAAACTTGATCACCAGCTTACACCATACACAAAAATATACTCAAGATGGGTAAAAGAGTTAAATATAAGTTGTGACACCATAAAGACTTAGAAGAGAACATAGGCAGGAAATCTCAGATATTCCATGCAGCAATATTTACACCAACATGTACCCTAGAGCAAGAGACATAAAGGAAAGATAAACAAGAGACTTCATCAAAAAAAAAAAAAACAAAACTTCTGCATGGCTAAAGAAAACATCAGCAAAATGAAAATGGAACCAACTGTATGGGAAAATATATTTGCCAAGGATACTTCACATATGGGTTTGATCTCCAAAATATATAAAGAACTCACACAACTCTAGTCCAGGAAGACAAACAATCCAGTTAAAAAATGGGCAAAGGCACTGAACAGACACTTCTCCAAAAAGGTTGTACAGAGGGCACAGAGACATATGAAAGGAAGTTCAGCAACACTAGTCATCAGAGAGATACAAACTGAAACCACAATGAGATATCACTTCACACAGGTTAGAATGGCCATTATAAAAAAAAATAGCAAACAACAAGTGCTAGCGAGGTTGTGGAGCAAAAGGAACCCTAGCGCACTGTTGGTGGGAATGCAGACTGGTACAGCCACTGTGGAAAATGCTTTGGAATTTCCTCAGAAAACTAAAAATGGAACTGCCTTTTGAACTGGCAATTCCACTGTTGTGATTATACTCTAAGAATGCTGAAACACCAATTGAAAAGAACCTATACATGCCAATGTTTATAGCAGCACAATTTACAATAGTCAAGGGTTGGAAACAACCTAAGTGTCCATCAGTAAAAGAGTGCTGTGCTCAGCACTCAGTGCTCAGTCCAGATTGCACAAGACAGCCCAGAAATCCTGATCTTGGGCCCACCTTCCACTTTGCTTTGCCCCTAGAAGTCTATGTAATCACTCAGGCTGAGGACAGTAGGGCTGGCTCGGGGGAGAGCATTGACCCCAAATCACATGTGTGATTGCCAGTGAGCATGCTATAGGGCCAGGGAAGACAAGTGAGACCATAGACATAATCTGATGTGTAATATACTTAGGCATGTTGTGTATGGGCCTTCACATATGCTCTTGTCTCAAGTAATGTTCACGGTGTGCTCTTAAGTGTTATTATAATTATTTAATAATTAAATCCAGCTCAGTAAATTAAGCAGTCAGTATCCACTGTGTGTAAGGTCCAGTGCTTGGTTTTATTGGCACATGGAAAGGTGAATTGAGTCTGTCTCTGTCCTCAAAGCTTGTACTGCCTAGCAACTGAGGGCAGAGATGGGCACCACAAACTCACCATATACCAAAATGTAACATCAGCTGGAAGATACATATAGGGAGATTCCTATTGAAACACCACAGAGGCAGAGGCAGTATTGACCTTGAAAAATCCAAAAGCCTTCTTAGAAGACCTGAGATTTCGATAGCTTACCAATCTAAGCTTTCTTTAGGCAAAGGAGCCACTCTGGAAATGCCTATTTCCTGTCCTTGGTTGAAAAAATATAGTACTTGTAGAAAGTGGCTTCTAAAACCCAGCCTTTCCTCGGACCAGACAATCTAGCTCAGACTCACAAGAGGAGTTTGGAAGAATCAGCCAAGGGTGGGAGTTCCCACCTTTTTTATCACTGCATCTATGCTGTGCTCCCTGTTGGTAGAGAAAGATTTTCTTCCCCACGCTATCTTTGACATAAAACTTATCTCTCCAGAATAAATTTGTCACATGCAAGAGACATCTTGTATTTAAAAACACACACACACACAAAAAAAAAAAACCTTGCCTCACAAAGCATTCTCTCGTAACTATCTGAGAGACGAACATCTTGTTCTTTTATTTATTTATTTTTTATTGTTGTTCAATTACAGTTATCCCAATTTCTCCCCAGTTGCTCTCCATGCCCTGCCAACCCTCCCCCACTCCAGCTCTCATAGTCATTCCGCACCCTTGTTGTCCATGTCCATGGGTCCTTTATATATGTTCCTTGATTAGACTCTTCCCCTTATTTCCCCTGCTACCCCTTCCCTCCACCTCAGCCATGATCAATTTTTCCCTTATTTCCTTGTCTCTTGCTCTATTTTACTCATTTGTTTGTTTTGTTTTTTAGGTTCCTGTTATAGGTGAAATCATATGGCATTTGTATTTCACCACCTGGATTACTTCACTTAGCATAATACTCTCCAGTTCCATTATGGTATTACAAAGGGTAGGAAGTCCCTCTTTGCTGCATAGTATTCCATTGTTTAAATGTATCACAGGTTTTTTTATTTACTCATTTACTGATAGACACTTGGGCTATTTCCAGCACTTGAATATTGTAAATAATGTTGCTATGAACATTGGGGTGCATAGGTTTTTTAGATTGGTGTTTCAAGATTCTTACTTAGGGTATAATCCCCCAGTGGGATCACTGGATCAAAAGGCAGTTCCTTTTTTAGTTTTTGAAGAAATTCCATATTGTTTTCCACAGTGGCTGCACCAGTCTGCATTCCCACCAACAATGCACTAGGGCTCCCTTTTCTCCACAACCTTGCCAGCACTTGTTGTTTATTGATTTGTTAATGATGGTCCTTCTAACCGGTGTGAAGTGGTATCTCACTGTGGTTTTAATTTGCATCTCTCTTATGGCTAGTGGTGTTGAGCATTCTTTCATATGTCTCCGGGCCCTCTGTATGTCCTCCTTGGAGAAGCGTCTGTTCAGTCCCTTTGCCCATTTTTTAGTTGGATTTTTTGTCTTCCTGGTGTTGAGTCCTATTAGTTCTTTGTATATTTTGGAGATGACACCCTTGTCCGAGGTACCATTGACAAATGTTTTCCCATATGGTTGGTTCCCTTTTAATTTTCCTATTGCTTTCTTTTACTGTACAGAAGCTTTTTGGTTTGAGGTATCCCCATTGGTTATTCTTTCCTTTATATCCCTTGCCCTTGGAGATATATTGGTGGTAACATTGCTCTGTGGGATATCTAAAATTTTACTGCCTGTGTTTTCCTCTAAAACTTTTATGGCGTTGTGACTTACATTTAAGTCTTTTATCCACCTTGAGTTTATTTTAGTGTATGGTGTAAGTTGGTGGTTTAGTTTCATTTTTTTTTTTTGCATGTACCTGTCCAGATCTTCCAATACCATTTGTTGAAGAGGCTATTATTATTCCACTTTATGCTCCTGCCCCCTTTGTTAATTATTAACTGATCACATTGACATGGGTTTATTTCTGGGCTCTCTATTCTGTTCCATTGACCTACATGTCTTTTCTTATACCAGTACCAGATTGTTTTTATTACAGGCCTTGTAATATAGTTTGATATCAAGTATTGTGGTCCCTCATAATTTTTTCTTCTTTCTCAAAATTGCTGAAGCTATTCCAGGTCATTTATGATTTCATATAAATTTTTGAAATATTTGTTCTATATCTATGAAATAAGTCTTTAGTATTCTAATAAGGATTGCTCTGAATCTATAAATTGCTTTAGGTAATATGGACATTTTAATGATGTTAATTCTTCCAATCCATAAATGTGGTATATGCTTCCATTTGTTTGTATCTTGTTAATTTCTTTCTTTAGTGTTCCATAGTTTTCTGAGTACCTGTCTTTTACCTCCTTGGTTAAGTTTCTCCTAGGTACTTTATTTTTCTTCTTGCTATAGTACATGGAATTTTTTTCCTTGTTTCTGTTTATGATATTTCATTGTTAGTACTACAATGCTTTCAATTTTTGAATATTGACTTTGTATCCTGCTGTTTTGCCAAATATACTTATTAGCTCAAGTTTTGGGGGGTTTTTTGTTTGTTTGTTTGTTTGTTTGTTTGTTTGTTTTTGGTGAAGCCTATAGGGTTTTCTATGCACATTATCATGTCATCTGCAAATAATGACAGTTTTACTTCCTCCTTTCCAATTGTTCTTTCATTTCAAGGTCATAAACTGACTGAACTAACTCAAAGGTCAGCAAACCATGGCTTGGGGACCAAATCTGGCCCACCACCTGTTAGTGTAAATAAAGTTTTATCAGAACACTCATATTCCCATTTGTTTAAAAATAGCAAGGTTTATAGCTGCAACAGAGACTCCACGGTCCATAAAGCCTAAAATATTTGCATTAATAAATAATTATGTGTTATGTGAACTTTTATAACCAGGCAGTTTATTACAACTGTTTTTTGGGGGGTGGTACAAAGTATTTGAACAAGTTTTTAAACCAGTTGGTTATTTATTAAACATTAGTGATTGTTATTACAGGTTGAATTTTATGCCCTATGGTTGATTTATTTGTATGGAACTCAGGACACATAACCAGGTTAGCATTCTACTTTGAAAATGCTACCCTGCACCTGACTCAACTTGAACCACTTATCAGAACACTTTAAAGCTCCAAGGAGAAGAAGCTGCTGAGAAAGCATATAGTTATCAGGAAACTAGGAAAGGCATTTGAATTATCTTTGCAAAATTAGTTGGATATCTATTAACAATCAAAAAATATCAACCAGTTAATATAAAGAAGAAAACTCAGATGTATGCAATTATGTTAGTTTAGGAGTATCTCACCTAACTAATACTAATATACACTTTAATTAAATAACTAAAATATGATAGTCAAAGAATCTAGAACCCGAAATGCATGGGCTTAATACATTTTTTACCTCATTTAGTAATATCATCACAAAATAAATGAAGAGTTAAATTTGATAATAGGATAGATTAAATTTGTCACTCTAGTTAAAGAAATACATTATCATTGTTGTTGCAATAAACAATGAATTAAAAATTATTAGCAACTCATAAAATTATTATGAAGTCCAGGATTTAGGAAAATATTTATAAGAATGTATTTAAACAATAGCATAAATTGGTTGGCCACTTTTAAATGCCAGTTCTTAAAAAAATAATGAGTTATTAGTTTCTTGGCCCCAGACATGTGTTGGAAGAACAAGCTGATCTTAAACAGACCCAGTCAATTCACTTCATGTCAAATATACTAAGTATCAACTTAAATATTTGTCTTTGGCTCAAGGAGGAATCCTCTCTGTTTCTGAGAGTCTGCAAGGTCCATGAGGCAAGGGATCATGACAATCTTCTCCATGCCTAGCAACATCTGCACAAAATAGCCATCCAATAAAATTTGTTGAAGACATGGCAGAATGACTAAATCAGACTGAAAGTGCCCAAGAGCACTCTCTCACTACTATAGAAACTTTGCAAGGTTTTCTAAAACATCACTAGTGAAACCCAAAGATGCCATTTCCCTACAGGGTGACATATACTTTATGTTTACAACACCAGTGTTTAAGTTTATTCTTTCTGAGTCCTTTGTATAAAAACAAACAAAACAAACAAACAAACAAACAATTTTATCAAGCATGAGGGTAGTCATGTTGTTCAACTAGCCAGCATTTAATTGAGAAAGTAATAAAGTCTCTTTTCTGCTAAACTAAATTTTTTATTTTAACAGGTACAGATATACTTATTTAGATAAAGTAATACATAAGCATGAAAACTCATGATTAGCCCTGGCTGGTGCAGCTCAATGGATTGAGTACCAGCCAGAGAAGCAAAGGGTCACTTTCCCAGTCAGGGCACATACCTGGGTTGTGGGCCAAGTCCCCAGTTGGGGGCACACAAGAAGCAACTACATACTGATGTTTCCCCCACTCTCTTTCTCCCTCCCTTCCCCTCTCTCTAAAAATTAATAAATAAAATATTTTAAAAATTATCTTAAAAACTCATAATTATACTCCGCACATGAAATTTTAACAGAAATATTTTATTATTTTATAATTAAATTTATTAATTTGTTGGTATTTTCTTTTCTGATTTTTCTGCCCTGCATTAAAAGGCCTTCCTCCTGCCAAGATTAGTTGAAAATTTTCTTTCAGTAATTTTGTAGTTACCTTATTTATGCTTTATCTTCAATCTATTTTGTATTTATTTTAATGTAAGGAGGTAGGTAAGAATCCAGTATAACATTTTTCCTGATAAATATAAAATGCTCAATATCATTCATTTAATAACCTATATTTCTTCAATGATATACAGTGATGGCTTTTCCTCATAATAAATCCCTATGTTTGGATCAGTTTCCAGGGTTGGTGCAATTACATTGATGTTTGTTTATGTATACTCTCTTGATGTTTTAATTACTGTGGGTTTATATCATAAATATCTGCAAGCTAATTTTTCTCTTCAGATTTTATGGGCTATTCTTTCACAGTTATTTTGTCCATAAACTTAAAAATCAGATTATCTGGTTCTAAGAATATGACAGTGGTATTTCTGTTGGGCTCACAATAAATTTACAGATTGATTTAGGGAGAACTAACCTCATTAGGATAGGACATGCCATTTCAAATTTTCAATTATTCTTTTATGTTTTTCAGTGTTTTAAAATTTTATTCAAATAAATTTTGTACAATTTTAATTTTCTTCCTAAGCATTTTATTTGTTTCATTGCCACTCCATTTTTTTCTGTTGTATTTTCTTTAAATGTGAGGTAAACATGAATCAAAGTCATGTAAACATAACTCAGCAACTTTTAAAATAGAGATATAGTCCTGACCACGTAGCAGAGTTAGCTGGAGAATTATCCCTTATACCAAAAGGTTGCAGGTTCTGTCCCTGTTGGGATATGTAAGGAGGCAACCAATCTATGTTTCTCTCTCAAATCAATGTTTCTCTCTCTCCACCCCTCCCCCCCTCCCTCTCCCTCTCTCCTTCTCTCCAATGAAACATATCCTCAAGTAAGAACTAAACAAATTAAAATAAAATAAATAAAATAAGGTAAAATAAAATAAAGAAATAAAATAGAATATATAGAAGGGTTTTACAACTCCAACAATAATGGGCATAGAAATGTTAAACTATAAAATTGTGAGACAAAGTCATTACTGATTAGGTTGTGATTAGGATAAAGAAAGGCCATGGCCACAATGAATTGGGGGATTTTTCTATGTAAAATCATAACTATTAGGAATCTGGAAGTTGATTTTATTCTACCTGAAATGGAAAGAGGAGAAAACGAGTCAGGACAGAAGAATGAAGACTTTTTTAATATACAAATGCCAATATTTTATTCCATTAAACAATGGATTTAAAAAACAATGGTTTTTACTGTTACATTGTTCAACAATTTCAGACTTCAGTTACATATTTTAAAATTTGTAATAGCTTTATTGATATATAATTCACATATCTTAAATTTCACACATTTAAACTGTGCAATTCAATGATTTGAGTATATTCACACAAGAGTGAAACTATTAACACAATCAATTTCAAAACATTTTTATTACCCCCAAAAGAAATTTTATACCCAAATGCAGTCACTGCCCATTCTTCTCTAAGTATCTGCTCTATGTAGCAACTGATCAAATTTCTTTCTAGATAGATTTTCCTATTCTGGAGACTTTATATAAATGAGATAATATATGTGGTCTTTGTGACTGGCTTCTTTTACTTAGCATAATGTTTTATAAGGGGCATTCATGTTTATCATGTATCAATACTTTTTATTTCTTTAATTGCTGGATAGTCTAATGTTGGACAGATCACATTTTATTTATCCATTAATCAGTTGATAGATATTTCAGTTACCTCCACATTTTAGAATCATGAATAATACTTCAACATCTATGTTTGCACAAGATTTCTTGTGGACCTATGTTTTCATTTATCTTGGATATATATCTAGGAGAGGAATTACTAGGTCATATGGTAACTCTTTTTAAATTCTAGATTTATTTCTGTATTTTTAATTATATACCATTGATCTTTATTTATGACAGTTACATACTGTCTTAACTCCAATCAAAATCACTATTGCTTTTTTGAAGAAATCAGCAAACTGACCCTAAAATTCATATGAAAATGCAAGGAAATCAGATTATTCAAAACAATTTTTAAAAAGGGGAGCAAAGTTACTGAATTGATGTCACATGGCAAGAAGTTCAGTCATAATTCTTGGTGTTAATATTTACTACAAAGAAGAGACATTTTTTACATCCACAAGCGCATGTATCTGGGGTAGAGCATGATATACCCTCTTTACTGAAGTAATAAATGTTAAGCAATTGCAAACAAACAAACAGAATCTAATACTTTTTATCTAGCTTGAAGTAAACAGGTGACCGTTCCACTGCACTAGACACCTAGAAATGGATCAACAAAAAATTTGGAATCTGGACAATGATATCAACAAAATGAATGGAATTTAGGCAAAGATGCTTAATTCTACTACCCTTACACATTTCCCCAGTTTTACCAGAAGGAATTAGAAGTAGTCAGAATAATACTTTATATTACTTGCTGTGTGTTGTACTAATATGACTATTTTTATTATAATTGGGTAATTTGAATATAGCTTTATTCCATAGTGTGGATTCAGTCATCTTCAATCAATTTATGTTGTCTTTTAAACATCTGTATTTTAAAATCCTCTTTCTATATTGGTATAGACAGATACTAACTTGTTTGAATTCAAACTGCTAATTAATTTAAGAATTCTGGCATTTATAGTGATTGGTTAAATGGTAAACCACAACCATAAAACACTATGCTTTTTCACAGAATGCAATTGTACAAGGATATATTTCTCCCTAAATCTGCTAAATATTACATTTTCATCACATGGAATCTAAGAACTATTAAGAGGTGCAATTGACTTTCATATATTGCTCTTATATCTACTGAACTTGATGATTCAGCTATCATGGCTAAGTAATTTATACTGAAATATATTTGTATTTCCTATGTGTACCATGATGTTGTCTGTAAATAATGACCCTTTTATTCAAGCTTAATGCCGTGAATGTCTTTTGTATTATTATGCTAGTTAAGACCTCCAATATGATGCAACCTTGTCTACTCCTTAATTATAATTTGAAAATATAATTTTAAAAAGATAACATTTATAATAGAAAATTATAATTAATATTTTATAAGTTTTCTAAGAATAAATATAGCCAAATGTGAATAAGACCTGTACACAAAAATAACCCTTAATTAAGAAAATTTAAGTTGGGTAAAACACTGTGTTTATGACCAGGAAGACTTAGTATTCTGAAAAGGTATATTTGATCCTAACTGATCTCTACATTTCTTATAACCTTGATTAAAATATCACAAAGTCAACAGGTTAATTTTAAAATGTAAATTTATAAAAAGGACTAAGAATAGCAAAAACACTTCTGAAGATGATTATAAAAGACTCCTTGTAAATCTATAGTAATTAGGCAATGTAGTATTTGCCTAGATATAAACAAATTAACCAGTGAAACAGAATAGAGAATCCAGAAACAGATACACTCATGTTTATGGACTTTTGATATATAACAGGGTGTGGCATGTCAGATTAAGAGGAAAGGACCATTCACAAATGAATATGGGAAAATTGTCTGCAAATTGATGAAAATAAAAGAAAATTAGGCTCCTACCTAAAATACACTGCATTTTGCCATGAATAATGAACACCCATGTTTTTGGCCCAAACTTTCAGAAAAAATATCTTTTGTTTTGATTTTGTAATTCAATTTTTAAATTATTGTGCTTAGAAACAAAACTGATTATTGTATTCCAGAGTATTATTTGGCATATGGATATTGTTACTGCTTTTTAGGGTTAAACTTTTAATGCATAGGCATAAGTAAAAGAATTAAAAACATTTATATAGATATAGAACTAGTACTACCCACGTATAATGTGCATCCTTAATTTTCCCTCAGAAATTTGGGCAAAAAAGTACATATTATACATGGCAAAATATGGTAAACAAAAATCAACTCCACATAAGTTGAATGCCTAAGTATCAAAAGGAAAATTTTTAAGTATTAAAAAAATTAGGTAAATATACTTTAGACTGTAGAGTAGAATAGTCTCTTAAGTAATCACAAAAGTGTTAACTGCAAAATAAAATATTGTTAAATTTAACTACATTTAGAATTGAGAGCTTCTGTCAGTCAAGTAATGCCATAAACTTGAAAAACATGTATAATTCATAAGCAAAGGACATGTCAGGATATATATGTATATATGTAACATATACTAATATGATGTGTATATATATGCATATACATCCTGACATGTCCTTTGCTTATGAATATATCTACATATACACACACACACACATATGTTTATATATGTTCCTGTCTGGCATCAGGGTGAGTGCTGGGGGACAGCTTTCTCCTGGACAACACTCCAGAGGCCAGGTAGCAACACTGACCCCTTTCTGAGCCTTCATGCACAGAGAGCCACAGAAAGGTGAGAGAGTGTGTGTGTGTGTGTGTGTGTGTGTGTGTAGAGAGAGAGAGAGAGAGAAAGAGAATATATACAAATCTGGTACAAATAATACTCCTTTTTATTGCAAAATTTCTTATTATGAAATCATAAGCATGTAATTCTGTAACATAATATCACACTCAAGCACATCACATGACATTTTGTTCAAATTAAAACTATAAACATTACACCCATATTATTACTCTATCAGGCATACTCAAGCAGGCATTACTTCTGGACCCTGTATACATGTATGCGTATGTGTTTGTGTGTGTGTGTGTGTGTCTAGAAATAAATAATAGATAAGAACAACATAACAGAAAAATACCTAAGCTGATATTTCACCTGCAAGAAATACATACAGGCAACAAAACACATAAAAGTGTGCTCAACTTCACTACTAATCAGAAAAATACCAAGTGTGAGTAAGAATGTAGAAAAATGGGCACTCTGATACAATGCTGAGAGAACAGTAAAGTCGTACAACCATTTTGGGAAAGTGCTTTGATTTTGAGAATATGAGACATTAAGAATATGAATTCCTGTGATCCAATAATTTCACTCATAAGTATATGTATATACTTACAGGCAGTGCCCACTTTGCACAGTATGGAGTTAGCTGAAATTTGTGCATATTAAAATCATGTCTTCAATTTGCACACTCCCATGGGAACTGAGATAGCATCAGTAACATTAACCACAACATCTGCAAAGCGAGGACACAGTTAAGTTATGAACAAGTTTAAGTTAACATGGTTCTGTGCAAAGCAAAGATTGTCTATATGTATGCATCTGTGTGAATGTGCCTGCATGCACATATATGTGAACTCAAAAAAAGCATGCACATGTGGACCAAGATAAAGAACCAATTACAATATTGCTAATAATATCTTAAATTTGGGGGAAATTTAAATGTTTGTCAAAAGTAGAATGGGTTAGAAATTTGGTTTAAGGCCTGAGCTTCAGCTACACAATAATGTGGAATAACTTGTATAAGCATAATTTGAATAAAATAATTCAGATAAAATAAATTATATAATAAAAATAAGTGTAATATAATTCAAAAGTAAACTATTGTTTAGGGCTTTATACATAGTTGGTAAAATTATTTTTAAAAGCCAGAAATTGATTATTATAGGACTTAGGCTAGTATTTATTCTTCGGAAGAAGGACTTGTGCTTGGAAACACAGAGTTTTATGGCTCTAAGATTATTTCAGTTCTGGGCTTAAGTGTTAGTTACAAACTATTTTTAACTACAGAATTTAGAATTTAAGAATGATGAAGTGCAATTTAGGTCAGTCTTCCTATAAGTCTTTTTTTAAAGATTTTATTTATTTTTATTTTTAGATAGAGGAGAAAGGAGGGAGAAAGAGAAGGAGAGAAACATCAATGTGTAAGGGATACATTGACTGGTTACTTCTCGCATGCCTGCATTGGGGGACCTGGCCTGCAATCCAGGCACGTGCCCTGACTAGAAATTGAACTTGCAACCTTTTGGTTCACAGGCCAAAGGTCAACAGGCTGGCACTCAATTCACTGAGCCACAACAGCCAGGGCCCACTGGAAGTCCAAATTAACAAACAAACAAAACAAGAAGCCCTGAATTCAATGGTTTCCAAACTTGTATGCCTAACCAAAAATATCGGGAGCCATAAAAATCAATTCATGGCTCTGCCCTGGGAACTTTAAGTTAGTGGGTTTCTGAGAGGGACCCTATAATCCAAACTTAAAAATTTCCTGAATGTTTTTGTTGCTGCCAGTTCAAGGGTGGCATTTAGAAAGTAATGGTCTGGGACTTCTGGGAAAGATGGAGGCATAAGTAAACACGGCTTGCCTCCTCACATAAACATAGCAAAAATTACAACTAAGCTGCAAAACAAATATCATCCAGAATTGTCAAAAAATTGAGCTGTATGGAAGTCTGACAACCAAAGAGGTCCCATTCAACCACACAGGTAGGAGAGGCAGAGACATGGAGACATGTGGTGAAGCACAGAGGCATGGAGGCACAGAGATGCAAAATGGGTAGTCCCATACCCATATGTGGTAGATAAAAATTAGAAGAGATATCTCAGGATCAAAAATCCCAGCCCCACACCAAACCACCCAGCCCAGGGTTTCAGTGCCAGGAAGATAAGTCCTCATAACTTCTGGTTGTAATAACCAGTGGGGGTTGGGGTGGCAGAAGAAACAATGTGATTCTCAGGAGTCTTCTCTTAAAGGCCCTGCAACGGACTTAGGAATTATGCAGACTCACTTACTCTGAGCTCTAGCACGAGGGCAGCAACTAGAAGGGCACCAGTGGCACACGGGAAAAAACTGAAGTGCCAGGCATCAAGGAGAGTGCCTGAGGACAGCTTCCTCCTGGACAAAGCTCCAGAGACCAAGCACAGGCATTGACCCCTTTCTGAGCTCTCTACCACATAAAGTCATAAAGTGGTGACACCATATTGGAGACTCCATCAACCCAGTTCACACAGGTTTCCCCACACTGGCAATTACCTAACACTCCACCCCATCCTACTTACCAGTATATTTTTCTACAATAGGCCAAACTACTAAGACAGGTAGTCAAAGCAGCTCTACCTAATACATTGAAACAGACACAGGGAGACTGCCAAAGTGGGAAGACAAAGAAACATGGCCCAAATGAAAAAGACAGAACAAAACCCAGAAAAATAATTAAACAAAATGGGGATAAGCAATCTATCAGATGCAGAGTTCAAAAGAGTTATTAGGATGTTCAAGGAACTCATTGGGTATTTCAACAGCATAAAAAAGACTCAGGCAGAAATGAAAGTTACGCTAAGTGAAATAAAAAATATATAGGGAACCAACGGTGGAGTGGATGAAGCTGCAAATCAAATCAGTGATTTGGAACAGAAGAAAGAAAAACGCATTCAATCACAATAGCAAGAAGAAAAAAGTGTCCAAAAAACACAATGATAGGCTAAGAGGCCTCTGTGACAACTCCACATGTATCAACATCTGAATCAGAGAGGTGCCAAAAGAAGAGAAAGAACAAGGAATGGAAAACCTATTTGAAAAGAATAATGAATAGAAACTTCCCTACTCTGGTGAAGAAAAGAGACATACAAGCCCAGGAAGTATAGAGTCCTAAACAAAATGGACACAAAGAGGTCCACACCAAGACTTATCAGAATTGTGTTTTCCAAACAAGGTAAAACTAAAGGAGTTCACCATCACCAAGCCACTATTATATGAAATGTTAAAGTGATTTATTTAAGAAAAAGGAATATCAAAACTATGAACATAAAAAGGTAATAAATTCATAATTATCACAACTGACTCTAAAAAAACAAACTAAGCAAACAAGCAGAGCAGAAACAGAATCATAAATATGGGGATCATTTGGAGGGTTATCAATGGAGAGGGGGAAGGTGGAGAATGGGAGGAAAGGTGCAGGGATTAAGGAGTACAAATTGGTAGGTACAGAATAGACAGGGGGGTGTTAAGAACAGTATAAGAAATGGAGTAGCCAAACTTATATGCATGACCATGGACATGAACTAAGGGGGGGGGATTGTCAGAGGGAATCAGGGGTGCTGGGTGGAGGGGGACAAAAGGGGAAAAATTGGGACAATTATAATAGCATAATCAATAAAATATGTTTTAAAAAGGAAATTAATGGTTTGCCCAGCAGTTGATGTGTAACAAGAGGAAACTCAGATTGGTGCCTTGAAATAAAGCCTCATGACTGTACATATACATTTAAGGAGTAAATAAAATAAAGGCAACTGTTTAAAGTGTTCCAGAAAATCTACTGTTCTTTCAGGAAAATTATCTAATACCAGATCTGTGAACTTTGAAACAGTGATACCTTATTTCTCATGACATAGAATAATATTTTGGACTTAAAGAAGACACTGTTTTATTTCATTTTAATTTTTACTTTATTTTTCTTGTTTACGCTATTACAGATGTACCCATTCCCCTTCCCCTATGGCTACCTGACCCCCTCACCCTCATCTTCTCTTCCCTCTGGCCATCAACTCACTGTAGTCTGTGTCACTGGGTTATGTATATAAGGCACTGTTTTATTTTTTAAGTTGTAATTTGTTAACTTTTCTACTGATTATTTCTTCTAGTAAAGACCCTACACAAAACATTTACTCAAGTAACTCCCAACAAAATTCTGAACATAATTCAAATATAGAAATGAGGATTGACTTAGTTTTATGTATGAAATAGATGACAGATATTTTTATAGATTTCTGAGTAACTGATCTTTTTTAAGACTGATATTTTTAATTTATTTTTTTACTGTTATTCAGTTACAGTTGTTGCTACTTCCCCACCCCCATTGCTCTCCTCTACCCCATGCTCCCAAAGGCAATTCTTACCCCATTTCCTTGTCCATGTGTCCTTTGTACATGATCCCCTTTTTCCTACAGTGTTGCCTTCCCCCCTCCCCTCTGGTCACTATCAGTTTGTTCTTTATTTTCATGTCTCTGGTTCTTTTTTGCTCAGTTGCTCTATTTCTTTTATTAGGTTCCACTTATAGGTGAGATCATATGGTATTTGTCTTTCACTGCCTGGCTTACATCACTTAGCATAATGCTCTCTGGTTCCATCCATGCTGTCATGAAGGGTAGGAGCTCCTTCTTTCTTTCTGTTACATAGTATTCAACTGTGTAAATGTACCACAGTTTTTTAAATCCACTCATTTACTGATGGGCACATATGTTCCCAGCACTTGGCTATTATAAATAATGCTGCTATGAACATAGGGGTGCATAGGTCCTCTTGAATTTGTGTTTCAGGATTCTTAGTGTATAAACCCAGCAGTAGAACTGCTGGGTCAAAAGGAAGTTCCATTTTTAGTTTTTTGAGGAAATTCCATACTGCTTTCCACAATGGCTGCACCAGTCTGCATTCCCAGCAGTGTACTATAGTTCCCTTTTCTCCACATCCTCTCCAACACTTGTTGTTTGTTGGTTTCTTTATGATGGCCATTGTGACCAGTGTGAAGTGGTATCTCATTGTAGTTTTAATTTGCATCTCTCTGATGGCCAGTGATGTTGAGCATCATTTAATACACCTCTGGGCCCTCTGCATGCCCTCCTTGGAGAACTGCTGGTTCAGTGCCCATTTTTTAATTGGATTTTTTGTCTTCCTGTTGTGGAGTCATGTGAGTTCTTTATATATTTTGGAGATCAATCTCTTGTCTGATGTGTAATTGGCAAACATGTTTTCCCATATGCTTGGTTTCCTTTTCATTTTGCTGATGCTTTCTTTAGCCATGAAGAAGCATTTTAATTTTATGTAGTGCCATATGTTTATTATTTCCGTTATATCCCTTGCCCTAGGGTACATTTCCATGAAAATATATGACTGCTTTTTTAGACTAGTTTTAGGTTCACAATAAAGTTGAGCAGAAGATACAGATATTTCCCATATACTCCATGAATCCACACATGCACACAGCCTCCTGCATTATTCATATCTCCCACCAGAGAATATGTTTGTTATAATTGATAGGCCTACACTGAAACATTATAATCACCCAAAGTCCACAGTTGGCATTAGGGTTCACTCTTTGAGATGTGTTTTGGACAAATATATAACAACTTATATCAATTATCATGATATCATACAAAGTATTTTCACTGCTCCAAAAGTTCTCTGTGTTCTGTCTGTTAATCTCTTCCCCTGTCCCCAACCACTAGCAACCACTGAACTTTTTACTCCTAATAGTTTTGCCTCTTCCAGGATATCATCTAGTTGGAATTATATTATACTGCCTTTTTGGATTGACTTATTTCACTTAGTAATATACATTTAAGATTCCATCATGTTTTCTTGTGGTTTAATAGCTCATTTCTTTTTAGTATTGAATAATATTTTATTGTGTAGATGTACTAATTTATCCATTCATCTACAAAGGATATCTTGTTTGCTTCCAAGTTTGGACAATTACAAATAAACATGCTATAAACATCTATGTGCAGATTTTGTATGGTTGTAAATTTTCAACTTCAAATTTACTTTGGGTAAATATGAAGGAGTGTTGGAAACTGCCCTGCCTCGTTTCAGGAGCTGTAACCACCCCCATGGCTAAGGCCAAGTAAGCGACCTTTGGTCCGTAAGCCACTAAGGAGACAAGGCTTATCTCCATGGCAGGGGCGCTGCTTCTGCTCCTTTTACTTCATCCATAACTGGCCCCTAATGCTTGATCAGTTAGCCAATGACAGGTTAGCTCCCCCAAGGGGGGAATGACCTAAGACAAGCATGATCATGTGGAGGCCCCAAGGAAGGACTTGGGGGGCTATAGCAAAAGGGGGTGATGAACCCTCAGCTTTGACATAGCCTGAGTCCTCATTCTGTCTTTGAGAAGTCTCCTAATCTCTTGGCTGCCTTACTTCCCCTGCCTAACTTAAGCTGGAAACAATGACACAAGCAGTGCCACCCTGTGCTAGAAAGTGTGGGTTCCCCGGGTGATCAGGCCTAAGAAAGAATACGTAAAATCCCATGAACCCTGCTTTGCTAAGAATGCTTTCAATTAAATGATAAGGGTCCAAGCAGGAAATGAGTTTGTTTCCCAAAGTTTTGTAGCCCTTTAACTAACAAACCCTGACTCAGAATAAGCCCTTGTAGTTCTTTGTATGTTATCTATTGTTTGATCCTTACTGCCTGACAATGATTAATGAGCTTTACCTGCATTCCTGTGTGAAATGAACCCAATAAAAGCCCACTGAGGAAAAGGCTCTTGGCCCTTCTCCTTTGAGAGATTGGCCACCTTTCCTCCCCAAGCAGATCATGTCTTGGTAGACTTATTGTCATTCATGGTAGCTGAGGGGGGGGGCTGTGAGCAGAGGCCCCCCACAAAGGAGTGTAATTCTTGGGTCATATATTAAGAGTATGTTTAGTCTTGTAAGAAACTTTTAAACTATCTTCCAAACTGACTATACCATTTTGCATTTTTACTAGCAATGAATGTGAGTTCCTGTTGCTCCATGTCCTTGTCAGTATTTGGTATTGTAGGTGTTCTGGATTTTGACCATTCTACAAAGTGTGTAGTGATATCTCATTGTTATGTTAATTTGTATTTCTCTGTTGACATACTGTGTGGAGCATCTTTTCATATGCTTATTTGCCAATTGTGCGTCCTTGTTCCTTAGCTATGAGTAATCTTTACTATGAAGATCACATGACATTCTCTAGGGATCAAGGCCTTCCACCAATTTATTTGCAAGGCATAAATACACACTTTTTTTCTAGGAACAAAAACTAAAAAAGAGTAATTCATCAAAAATTGGTAGGCTAAATTCATTGTGCTGCTACTAATGCCTAGTGATAAGGGAAAAATCTGTGGGGAATATAATATAACAGGAAGAATGCAATGAACAGTGCTTGCCACCAATCTGTTCCTTCCTATGCTTCACTTAGAGTCCTTGGCAAACTTTTGACATGTTCAGAGTCACCAACAACTGATTACAGGTGAGTTTAGGGCTTAATAATCATACTTTTAAGGACATTTTAAGTTGAGCCACTCAAAAGCAATTATCAAATGTGCCCAATTCTGTGACTTGTAATGTCTGTTCTTGGCTATAGAGTTAAGACTCTTGCTATTAGTCTTGGCCAAAGTAAAGGCAATCACAATCTACTTACTTACTCCAAAAACAGGTTCAATGTCCTCAAGGAGCTATTCAGCATCTACTTTGCTTTTATGCCACAAGAGATGAGTTTATTCATTTTTCTGAAATAGATAGATAGATAGATAGATAGATAGATAGATAGATAGATAAAAAGATAGATGGACAGATAGATAAATAACATTCTTGAGCAAAGGCTTTCACAAATGATCAATCTAGTTGGGCATGACATCTAGCTCTATTACAGTTTTCACAGATGTTATAAACTACTATCTTTCCTCTTAATTTCTCACATTATAATTTGCTAGATGATAAGGATCAGCTACTTTTTTATTAAAAATACATTATCCCAATAGAACTCAACTCATATGAAGCCTTGGTAACTATCTGAGAGATCTGAAACTGCCAAGAACAGCTTTAGACTCGTGAGTGTACAATATATTGAGATCATATATCTCCTATGTCTCTACATAGGACACTTTAACCTTTTGATGGCTTAAAAGATGCAAGAATTCAAAACTTGATCTTTTCAGATTTATCCAGACTAAATTATACTCTTGTATATGTACTCAACATGCATACCCACATAAGCATATAATCTTATGCTTACCATTAGATGCTTACCATTTGCCAGATACTGTGTACTAAGCAATTTATGGATGGCCTTCATTTAGCCCTCACCAAAACCATATGAGGTATGTGTTATACTCATTCCCAGAACACAAAACTGGCACTCAGTAACTACAGAGCTGGGAATCAAACTTGGGCCTTACCACAGGGGTCACAATCACTAGGTGGCATCTCATGTGCCTTAAAAGAACACACTTCTTCTTGGAGTGGAGTTGTGTGAGTTCTTTATATAATTTGAAGATCAAATCCTTGTCTGAAATATCATTGGCAAATATATTTTCCCATATAGTTGGTTCCCTTTGAATTTTGCTGGTGTTTTCTTTAGCTGTACAGAATTTTTTTTTTAATGAAGTCCCATTTGTTTATTCTTTCCTTTATGTCCCTTACTCTAGGGGACATATTGTTGAAAATATTGCTGCATGGGATACCTGAGATGTTCCTGCCTCTAGGAAGGAAGGATGTCCCTGCCTTTGTTCTCCTCTAGGAAGACTATGATATCATAACTTATCTTTAAGTCTTTTTATCCATCTTAAATTTATTTTTGTGTGTGGTGTAAGTTGGTGATCAAGTTTCTTTCTTTTTTTTTTTTTTTTTTTTTTTTTTTTTTTTTTTTTTTTTGCATATACTTGTCCAGATCTCCCAACACCATCTGTTGAAGAGGCTATTTATACTCTATTTTATGCTTTCTGCCCCTGTTTTTGAATAGTAATTGACCATAGAGACTTGCTAGAGTTTATTTCTGGGCTTTCTATTCAATTCCATTGATATGTGTGTCTGTTATTTTGACAGTACCAGGCTGTTTTGATTACAGTGGCTTTGTAATATAGTTTGATGTCAGATATTGTGTACCCTCCTACTTTGTTCTTGTCTCTCAAAATTGCAGCAGCTATTTGGGGTCATTTATGGTTCCATATAAATTTTTGAAATGTTTGTTCTATATCTGTGAAATATGTCATTGGTATTTTAATAGGGATTGATTGTATTGAATCTATAAATTGCTTTGGGTAGTATGAACATTTTGATAATGTTAATTCTTCAAATTTGGGAACATGGTATACGCTTCCATTTATTTGTGACATTTACGCAATGGGATACTATATGTCAGAAAGAAAGAAGGGGCTCTTACCCTTCCTGACAATATGGATGGAACTGGAGATCATTATGCTAAATGAAGTAAGCCAGGCAGTGAAAGACAAATAGCATATGATCTCACTTCTAAGTGGAACCTAATCAACAAAACAAACAAACAAGCAAAATATAACCAGAGACATTGAAATAAAGAACAAACTGACAATACCCAGAGGGAGGAGAGACAGGGAGAACAGGGGAAAGAAGGGAAAGGTTTGTCAAGGAACATGTATTAAGGACCCATGGACAAAGACAAAGAGGGGTAGGTTTGAGGGTAGAAGGTGGTGGTGGGAGGGGCGGAGGAAAGTGGTGGTAGGAAAATGGAGACAACAGTTTTTGAACAACAATAAAAATGATTAAAATAAATAAACAAAAAACAATTCCAATGCTGTTCTGTGTGTAGTGGTAACACTTTAGATTTTTTTTTAATATATTTTTTCTTTTTAATTTTATTTTTATATGTTTTTGAAATAAAATAAACTTGAATTACATAAGGTCTCTAGCATAAGTTCCTGAGTTTCAGGTGGTCCTGAAATGGTATATTATAGCCATTATAGGCATTGGTTTTGGTGTCTAAGAGATCTGATTTGAATTTGAGCTCACTCATTTAATTGTTAAATGACTTCAGCTAAGTTACCTCCTTCATCTTCAGTTTATTCATTTGTAAAATCTTGACAATGATATCTACTGCAAAGGAAAACTGTAAGGATGAATGAGATAGCATATGTGAATTACTTAACTCTCTACCTGATGAGTATTGAGTGCACAAGTAAGTTCCACTGCTGCAGTGTCCCACAGTCTCACAGTATCAGTGGCCCAGAGCTATGACTGGTTGACTAGCCAGAAATGCATCCCTCTCAGCCTGACTTGAAATAATAACAACAGATTTTTCTCTAGAGCCCATGAAAAGGTAGTTGGATATCTGTGTTAGTCAATCTACAAAGTAGAGGAAATAATTATTCTCTTGTAATAATGGACATTGCTTAAGCAATGTGATGTTTCTGCTTGAGATAGTCTCAGAGAGAATCCCTACTTGGCAAAGTTTGTATTAGGAGTGTGTGATCTTAGAATCTGGGTTCCCTTGAATTTCTGGGATTCTAGGCTGACATGAATAATTTCTGCTCAATGAAATATTGTGATGAAGCTTTGAGTCTTTTCTGCCTCTACTTAACTATCACTATCTTAACTCCTGCCTGTAATTGTGACAGTTGGCTTTGCACAATGCTATTGTATGTGGCATGATAACTTGACTTAAAAGAATTATAATTCTGAGAATTTTTTTCACCCAATTTGGGAAAACTAAATCCATATCTACCTCCTAGCATGCAGTCCACCCTCCTGGATCAATGTGGAGAAAGAGCAGGGAGTAATGAGTGATGTCTGCCCTTCAACATTTAAGAAATTAGATCTTGCTATGGCTGTTTTCTACATTGTATATGTTATAGTGTGTTAAGAAAAGCCCTTTCTACTAAAATTCTGGCTTATATTTTTACTTATAGACACCTGAGATTTTTATGTATGTGGCCAATCCTTGAAATTTTTATGCTCAAAATATTTTTAATGAGGAATTGTAACTTCCTTGTATTTATATTTTATTTTTATTTTGAGAACTCAGGGTTTTGCAACCCTATAGTAAGCTAGTTGGCAAAGTTCAAAAATAGGCAGCAAGCTCCCACTCCTGGTCCCATGAGAGAGCTGCTAGACCACATTGGTCCCCTATTTCCACCTCCCATGCCCAGGCACATTCCTTTTTCACATCTTCTCGTTGACTTATTTGGAAGCAGGATTCCAGGAATGATAAGACCAGATGGAGAAATCAGCTGGAAGTTTATGCCTCATTGACAACACAGGAGAATGGGGAAATCCTCCCAACTGAAATGTTAGCTCATTGTCTATTGTGGTTACTTCAGACTGTCATCAGGAAAGTTTCAACTGGCTGGTAAGGAAGTGGGATATTTTTCAGCTTTCACACTTGTGCAATATGATTTCAGAAGAAATGGGAAAAGTTGGTGTGTGTGTGTGTGTGTGTGTGTGTGTGTGTGTGTGTGTGTTCAAAATAGAAGCAAAAGATCATCTGAACTGCATGGGTATGTAATAAGAAGCAAGCAAATGAATGAATCATCACAGTATGTAGATGAACATGACCTTGGGCCTTTTCTTTTTCTACATTTCTGCATTTGTCTTCAACAGGCATTCCAACAGTTAAAGCCCAGGCTTTAAAGCCAGGACCCTCACAACAATGACAGAATAGGAGTAATGAGGTGTGGGGTGAGGATGCACTGGAGATGAGTTTAGAGGGAACAATGCTTAGGTACATATGGAAAACTGCATTGGTTGGCCATTGCCCACCTAGAAAATGAAGAGTTACACTGGTAGCTGATTTAACTCAGCCTTTCTGTTTGTCTCCAAATGATATGTATGCTATATACATGTGCAAATGGAAAGCTTGAACTGAACAGAAGAGAGAGGTGGCAAAAGTCCCACTGACTTCCCTTTATTCAAAGTGGGAAAAAGAAGAGATAGTCCCAGTCATAAAGGGAATTCCTTGGATTAAAATGATCTGTTTTCAGGCTTGTAAGTGGCCTGGTATGTGTAGCAGAATGATGGCTCATTCAGATAACTCTGGGCTTTGGGGCCATAATAGAGGCATACACCAGTAAATGAACCCATGTAAGAAAGAGCTTAAATCAAAAGGGAACCCTGACACTGATACTATGCAGCCCTCCTCATCCTTCTCATCTTCCCTTCTTCAGAATCTCAGCAAGCACTCTATTAAGTAAAATTAAGATTTCTGTCTCATGCCTTTCCTCAATCTGCTCTGGAAAATTCAACAACAGCAAACAGAAAAAGAATGAGTGAGTTGTAAGTTCTGTCATCTACTAGTGAGTACTAACACTACTCAAAGTTTAAGCAGCAATTTCAGTGTCACCTGGGAGCCTGATAGAAATGCAATATCTCAGGCCCCACTTCTAACTACTGAATCAAAATCTATATTTTAATGGGCTCCCCTGGTAATTCCTGTGCCCTGTAACATTTGAGAAGTGCTGTTCTAGTAGCTGTTCCACTACGCTACAATCTGAATGTGTCCCTTCCAAATTCATGTTTTGAAATCCTAAATCCCCCAAAATGGTGATGTTACGGGCTTTGGGAAGTGCTTAGGTCCTGAAGGGGCAACCCTCTTGAACAGAATTAGTATCCTCATAGAAGAGAGATATATTGCCCCTTCTGCCAAATGAGTACATTGCAAATAATGTTCCAGCTACGAACAGGGAGAGGGCCAGCAAATGAAAACTATGTTGCTACTTTGATTTGGTCTTTCCAGCCTACATAACTGTGAAAAATAAATTACTGGTCTTCATAGCTACCTAGTCTGTGGACTCTTGGTATAGCTGCCCAAACAGACAAAGACTTACTAAAACTTTATCAAAATGGATAATAATGGTAAAAGTAAGCTACACTTACTTTTTGTTATTATATTTTAATTGCAAACATCCAAATGATTGGCTATTGCAGCCATATGTAGAATGTCCAAAGAGAGGAAGAAAAGATAAACATCTCTTAGTCCAGGCTATTCATAGTGTAGTCCTTGGAAAGCAGCATCAATATCATCTAGCAGCTTGGTGAAATAAAAAGTCTCAGGTCCAGACCTATTGAATCAGAATCTGCATTTTAACAATATCTCTGGGTATTCTGTGTGTATGTTAAGTTTAAGAAGCACTGGTCTGGAAAACAATAAGATTATGCATCCCATTTAATTTTACAACATTGTCTTTCTTCATTTGAATATATCCTCTTCTGAAAAATTATGTCAAGCAAGATGCATTGAAAACACTTACATAGTTTCAACTTATTTTATCTGCTTATCTAGTCCAGTTCTCATGGTTGATGAGAAGAAAAGAGTGAACAAAGTATTGACTAATTAACAAGATAATTGCTGACACTCAATTTGCTGTGGGTGAATTCAACTGTCATCCTAACCAAGGTTAGAATGTCAGTGCTTTGGCAGGGCCCAAGAGAAAAGTTAAAAATTTCCACTTTTTCACCAATACATCAACTTATTTTGAAAGCATTGCTATTATTCCTATTTTTACTGTCTGATTTAGGCAAGTCTATAAAAATCACATATGGCATTAACAAATCTATATAGAAATCAAGTTATAGTTTTACTACTTTATTTCACAGTCTTCTTCTCTAAGTGTCTAGGTTTCAAGTTTGTTAATATCATAATTATCTACTTATAATTATAAACTTATAATTATCTTATGTGGAAACCCTGTATTCATAACAAGTGTTGTCCTGATTTTTTTTTTTTTTTGGATGGGAGACTTATGCAGGGGGAATAGAATGTCCATGTAAAAGAACTCTTTCTAATGCTCTGGAAATTGCTGGTTACTTCAAACTACATGAATGCCCAATGACTTAGAACATGGACTTTACATCTTCTTCCTTAGAGAGCCATTGAGAGTAGAATATGTAAAATATCTATGTCAGCTACAATAACTTTCACATAGGGCAGGGTATCAATCTGAGTGTTTTTATGGCCACATTAGGATTCACACTTTTCCAGGCAGCTCTGGTAGACTTCATAGCCCTAGGAATCAATAGACTAAGGAAAGGAACTATGTGAGATGTTACTTGTAGGGGCAGAAGGAACTGATGTTCCTCATGCTTTTTTAATAAATGAAATGTGGAAAACTTACATATGAGCAGCAATGACTCTTCAAAGCTTAGGAGGCCAAGTGGCGAAAGAAAGGTGCTTTCCCTGCATTTCCAGTGAAACAGGGTTTCTGGTGTTCAGGTGTCTACATTAAGAGACTCTAGAAGCAGTATAGATCAATGAAAGGGCCCAGACTGAAAAATTAAGTGAGAACTGTCAGCTAGATCACAAAAGAAATCTCTGAGGACTTCCTATAACAATTAGGCAAAACTTTGAAACTGGACTTAGGAGTCTGTGTTGTGCAAGACTGAGAAAACTGAATTAAGGATTGAGTAAGTATTTGCCACCAAAAATGTATGAGCTCTGGGGAAACTCCAGTTGCTAATCAATTCAGTACAAGTTGACTTTGCAACAACTCAGACCATCAACAATGTACTGCAGATCAAGGAGCCTGAATGTAGCATCTTCCCAATAAACCAGGAGAATGGAAACAAGTTACCATTATTGTTGGTGTTCCAATGAAGAAACCAAAACAAAGAAGTCAAGTAATTTACACCACCCAGACCACCCTACATCATTTGAGTATGCTTATTTTAGAAACCTATTTCAGGAGAAATAAATTTAGCTGGAATTATCTTATGCTTGATTACATAAAGTCAGTTATGCATTTTTATTTTATTTCATTTTGAGTGGCTGTCATTCCTTTTTGAGTTAGAAGAAAGAAAAATGTTCATGGATATTATAATTGGAGGAGAAAGGAAGCAGAAGTAAATAAGTCAAAAAGAGAGGCTTTTTTGAATCCCTATCTCCATAATTCTACTTCCTTAAACTACTCATACATGTCATAGTGAAGTAAGAAATGTCATCTATCTTAAAGAAAATCAGATAATTCTACTAAGTGTAAATTGGAAAGTTAGCAAACCTACATCAACACCTCTCAAAATCATAGTATGTTGCCTGAATCTTTATGATCATTCTATTTTAAAGGGAAAATTTCCATTTTTAATCTTTCTCAAAGGAGAATAATTTAAGGTCTTGGCTGTTTTGTACCACTCTGTGTGGTTTTGGAGACTGTAGCCTCACACAAGCAGACCTGGACAGAAGCCAGTAAGTCTCAACTGGAAAACAAGAATGCTGGAGGCTGACATGCCCCAATGCTAGCCCAGAGGGTTCCCATGGGAAATCAAGCCTGGTAAATACATTATATCCTTTGAATCTTGCTTTGCTTTTGTATAGCCCTGTTGATGTAAACCAGATGATTAAGTTCAAAACATAAGGAGTGAACTCTTTGCATCATGAAATATGTCTTTACAACCATCTGGCATTAGCATGTCTCACAGACCCTGAGCTATGACAAATCTCTGTGTTTCTTCAATTGTTACCTGTAAGACAATATTTATTTTCTGCCACTATAACCTTTTGGACATTGATTGATAAGCTATGCATGTATGCTGTAATACCCTGGACATTCTGACCCTAATAAAAGCCATTTTGGAGAAGGACTCGGGGCATTCCCCACCAGAGGGAATCACCACACCCTTTCCTGCTGGAACAATAGATTCTGTCCAGGACAACTTATTCACATCTGTGATGGCTGGGAGAGCTCTACAGGATGGGGCCTCCCACACTTGGCCCAATTGAGTCCAAATAATTCCCAGAAAGTAGTATTTTAATTAACTTCTATCTGAGCACTCAATAATTTCCAAGTAAAAAAAATTGGTTTTAGATAAAAATTTCAAAGCCTTGACAAGCATACAAAGAAGTAGAGATTTCTTAGAATCCAAAGAGTCTTGAGAATACACATATGCCAGTATATTTCATAGAATCTATGTGACAAGATTCTGAATTTTTCTTTTTCAAATTGCAATAATATGTTTGTTAAATAAGCTACAGTCATTCATGAGTTATAATGTTATTGCTTATGAGTTCAATGTTAATGACTCAATGAAACATATTAAATAAGATGTCTTTAAACAGAAACACAATATATACAGGTTATATAGTAATCTTGACAAAAATGTGATCAGAGTACTACAGAACATAATGTTGCATTTCTCCTAGAAACAATGACTTGATATATGTCAATTCAGTGTTTTCAGGGACTTTATAGAACTTAACTTCCAGAAATAAGGTGATTCAGCTATCCATACATATAAAGCAAAGGAGGGGAAAAAAGAGATAATGATTGAAAAATGCAACTATTCCTCCTCATCTTTTTTCTTCAAAATTTTATTGCATTTAAATGCCTTAAGGAGAAAAGTTTAAATAATTAAAAAAAATTGGAACAAGATGGTGACAAGATAGGTGGAAGCAGAGCCCAGTTCTCCTGTGCCCAAGTGGAACACCTTACCAATCTTCTGAGGAACTGAGTAAACAGCCAATGGATTCCCAGCTTATATAAGGTTTGGAGGCCAAAAACTGTAGAGAACTATAGAAAAACAGACAGTGAGGAGATTGTACTGGGATGGTAAGGTCCCTGGGATCTGCTCAGGGACCTAGGCCACTGTGATGCCTGCTGCAGGACACAGGGAGATGAGTTAGATCATCAGCTCCCTCCCCTACCAGTGCAGGGAGGGCAGCCCTGCACCAGTTGGGACCTAGATGCTGGAAGTTGCTGGAGGCAATAGAGACAAAGTGGGATACACACAGAGGTGATATACATCTGCTAGGACTGTGGACACAAGCACCAGAGAAATTGGGGATCTGGGCAACACCTGGAGAAGGGAGGAGTGGGCCATGTTGGACCCTAACTCAGAGTCTCTGGACTGGTTGGATAGTTGGGCTGTGTGAAAAGCTGTGTGCGTGTTAAGAACAGTGGGAAGCCGCTTTGTAAGGAACACTTGAGCAGCAGCTGGCTCACCCCAAGGGTAATTTGAGCTGTGCTGACCAGAGACTGAGTGGCTGATTGGAGCCACATACAGCGACTAAGTGGCTGAGTGGAACAGCACACCCAAGCTTGAATTATGCTGTGTGCTCAGACACTGAGTGGCTGATGTGAGCCAGGCAGCTCATGGAGGACCTAGGCCAGAGACTGGGCAACTGTGAATATTGCAGCCCAGACCTGGTCCCCATCCTCACAAAACTACAGGAAGGGGGAATATGAAGCCCACCCCCTCTTCTTGTGGTATCCAGAAAGACCAGACTCACTGAATGGCTTTAAAGTCAGCAGAAGGCTTTTTTTTCATTCCTCTATCTTTTTTTTCTTTTTTGTTCTTCCCCCAAGTGAGACAATGAGAAGCAGAGTTACAAGGGTCCAGAGACAGATCAAAAGGGGAGCATGAGGCTAAACCCAAAAACTGAGAAACTGAGACAAATATCAATTGCTATTCCATAGAGCTGGCATTTAATTGTTTATGTGTATTATTATTTTTCATTATTTTACTTCTTTTATTTTTTTAGTATTTTTTTATTTCTCTTCCATATCTTTAGTTTTCCTTGTTTTATTTCTCTGTTTATTTGCATTGTTTGACCGTTTTTCCTTATTCTCTCTTTATTGTGTTTTAATTTTCCTTCTTTCACTTCCCTCTTGTTCTAATAACACACTATTCTTGATTGTGTACTTTCTATTCTGGTTATCCAAATCATATATTTCTGGTCATATTATTGTTGTGCCAGTACTATTGTAAATAATTGTTTTTCCATACAATTGTACATACTACACCACAACCCCCTCAATATTAGCCCACTTCACTTTATTCCTGAAAATTATTATTGTGGTTAAGTCTGTTCTATCTCATACTACACCTACTTTCTATCCTTTACTATCACCATATCTCATCATCTAAACTTGCCCAAGTGCTCTTTTTTCTATATTCAGCTCACAATTCTACTCCCCTCCAACAAGAATCTTATCTCTCTTTCACCTTTCATAAAAAGTGCCAAGGTGGGTGAAATATCACAGTTAACGGTATACTTATCCAAAGAATCTCCTATCTCTTCTCTACTTCATGATACTTCAAATCCCATAAAATATGGGATTTGGGCTCCTGCTGTCTTAATCCATTTTGCCTACCCCCTACCACCAATCACATACAAAAATAGGTGGGAGCTGTGAACATTGGTATACCTGCTAGAGGAGAGAACCCACCAACAAAGGAACCACCAAAAGGTAAAAAAACAAGTACAACAAGAAAGCCCACACAAACAGAAGAAAGGGCAAACCTAGAGCATCCAGACAAGGAGATTAGAGACCACATCACTGAATCCCATAGAATTTCCTACCATAGAAGTTCACCCTACAAAGACAGCTAATGAAGCAAAACATTAAGAAGCACAGAAATAAACAAAAATTAGTCATGTGCAATTGGGGCACAACAAAAGAAATCCAATCAAAAGGAATGGAAGACTCACCACTAAAAGAGCTAAATGAATGGATATAAGCAAACTATAAAAGATAGAATTCAAAATAATGGTTGTAAAGATGCTCAAGGAACTCACAGACAACTACAAGGAACTGAATGAGAACTACAACAGTATGAAAAAGGGTATAGAAACTATAAACAAAAAAAAGAGGAAAAAATGAACAATAAAATCTTCAAAGTAAAAAATATATATATTTGAAGAAATTACAAGCCTGCTGGATGAAGCAGAGAATTGAATCATCATGCTGGATGACAAGGTAGATAAAAACACCCAGAAAGAACAAGAAAAGGAAAAGAGACTTAGAAAGAATGAAGAGATGGTAAGGGAACTACAAGACAACATGAAACATAATAATATCCATATAATAGGGATACCAGAAGGAGAAAAGGAGGAGCAAGGGCTAGAAAACCTGTTTGAAAAAGTAATGATGGAAAATTTCCCTAATTTGAAGAGAGGAAATCTCACACAAATCCAGGAAATGCAGAGAGTCCCAATCAAGAGGAATGCAAAGGGGCTCACTTCAAGACACATCATAATTAAAATGGTAAAATTCCAAGACAAAGAAAGAATTTTAAAGGCAGCAAAGGAAAAATAGTAAGTAACATACAAGGGAGCCCTGATGAGACTAGCAGCTAACTTCTCAATGAAAACTCTCCGAGACAGAAGGGAATGGCAAGGAATGTTCCAAGCAATGAAAACCAAAGGCCTGCAACCAATACTACTCTATCCAGCAAGGCTCTCAATTCAAATGGAAGGCAAAATAAGGAGTTTCTCAGACAAAAGAAGCCTCAAAGAAAAGATTCCCTCCAAATAAGCTGTGCAAGAGATACTAAAGGGTCTGTTTTAAGTAAAAGAAGGATAAGAGTGAGAGAGAAAGGAACACAGGTACAAAAACTGGCAATCAATCAGTACCTAGCATTAATAACCTTAAATGTAAATAGACTAAATGTTCCAATCAAAAGACATACAATAGCTGAATGGATAAGAAATCATGACCCACACATATGCTGCCTATAAGGGACCCACCTCAGAACGAAAGACCTACACAGTCTGAAAGTAAAGTACTGGAAACAAATATTCCAACCAAATTGAAAGAAAGAAAAGCTGGGATAGCAATAATCATATCAGACAAAATAGACTTCAAAACAATGGCCATAAAAAGAGACCCAGAAGATCACTTCATAATACTCAAGGGAAGAATCCATCAAGAAGACATGAACATTGTAAATATATATCCACACAACATGGAAGCACCCAAATACATAAAGAAAATCTTAGAGGACTACAAGAAAGATATTGACAGTGACACAATTATAGTAGGGTTTGTCAACACCCCACTGTCAAAAATGGATAGATCTTTCAAACAAAATATCAACAAAGATATTGTGGCATGGATATTGTGGAATGCCCTAGATCAAATAGACTTAACATATATGTAGAACATATATGTTAAGAAGAGGCAAAGAAGCGAAATACATATTCTTTTCAAATGCACATGGAATATTTTCAAGGATAGACCACATGATAGGACACAAAACAAGCCTCAAGAGATTCAAGAAATTTGAAATCATATCAAGCATTTTCTCCGACCAAAAGGGACTGAAACTAGAAACCAACCTCAAGGAAAAAATTCAAAAATACTCAAACTAATGGAGATTGAATAGCATGCTATTAAACAATGAATGGGCTAAGAATGAGATCAAGGAAGAAATCAAAAAGTTTCTGGAATCAAATGAAAAAGAACTCACAACAACCCAAAATTTATGGGATACAGCTAGACAGTCCTGAGAGGGAAGTTCATAGCAATATAGGCCTACCTAAAAAAGATGGAAATATTTCAAATAAACAACCTAATCCTATGCCTACAAAAACTCAAACTACAACAACAAAAATAGCCTAGAGCAAGTAGAAGGAAGGAAATAACCAAGATCACAGCAGAATTAAATGACATAGAGACTAAGGACACAATTCTAAGGTTCAATAAATCCAGGAACTTGTTCTTTGAAAAAATAAACAAAATAAAAAAACCTCTAAGCAGACTCATTAAGGAAAAAAAAAAGGGAACCCAAATAACCACAATCAGAAATGAAAAAGGAGAGAGGACAACTGATACCACAGAAACACAAAAGATTGTAAGAAATTACAACAAAGAACTCTATGCCAAGACATTTGAAAAACCTAGGTGAAATGGACAAATTTCCAGAAAAATATAATCTTGCAAAACTGAATGAAGAAAAACAGAGGACCTGAACAGAACAGTAAAAGATGACTATAGGGAACCGGTCAGCATGGCAGTGGTGAATGCAGCCCAGCCCCAAATCAGAAAACCAGTGGACATGAGGCAGCACACAGGACCCAGGCCTGCAGTTTGGCTTTCCCATAGGGAACCAGGCCAGCATTGTACCTAGACTGCTTTAAGGCTTGCTTTGGCTAAAACTCCCTCACCCTGAGTTAAGACTGCAGATGTTTAATGTATATCTCTGAAGCAATTCCCTAAAGTCTGTGATAAGCTGTCCCAAGGACAGAATGTAGCCAGATCAAACACTTTTATTGTTCCCTTGCATTTGCAACATTTTTTCTTTGTTATCTGTAAGAAGTAATGACTTAAAGTAAAGCTAAGTATAGTGAATGAGAACCTTCTTTGATGTAATGCCACTGGGAAGCAATGAAAGCCTGCGCAGGCAAGGGTCAAGGTGTTCTCTCTCTCTCTCTCTCTCAGAGAGTGGTAGTGCCTTTCCTTTTCACAGGACTTCTGCAGTAAGTATGAATTTGTCCATTGCTTCTACAACACCATGGACACCATTGGTTAGGGTCCACATCATCTGGCGCCTGGAACAGGGACCCAGGGCTGTGAGCCATCATTGTGGACAATACACCAAGTTGGTTGGAGTGCATGCATAAGCTCAAGTAAGGGCAGACAACACCCAGTGCTTTTTGGTAAGGTCGTAGGCTGTGTTGGATTTCAGAGAAAAGGGAATTTATTCCAAGGTTGCCCTCTCTTTCATCTGTCTTGCATCCGTACCCTCTTTAGTAAGCAGGAGCCTTGCTCTCTCTCCCAAACATTTGCCACATCTCACAGGCATGGGTCAAGCAGTTAAAAGCCACAAGGGTGCTCATCGTAATGAACACACCTATGAGAGGATAATCTGGAATGTGGACCAGACAGAATACTAGGTTTCCCACCAGCTGCAAGCAAAAGTCCATGCAATGAGAGGCACACTGTAAAAACACTCACAAAACCATCCCTGTGGCACAACCCCCCAGCTAGGTTCAGGCTTGGGGGAAAGAGCAAAGACTTTTCCTTTCATCAGCTTTAAAAACAGCAACTAGTTACAGGGTTATTTACAAGTGTCTTAGATTCTTTCTTTCAGGCCGCCTCTTGCAGTCCTTTTGTTTTGTTTTTTCCCTCCATCTGCTTGCATAAGGAAAAGTGGGTGGTGAATAAGTGTTTCAGTTTCAATCGGACTCCAAAGATCACTTTCCAGAAGAAATTAGTGTTAGTCAGAGATTTTGTATGAGAGTTTTTGGCATTTACCAAGCTTCAAAGATAAAAGGCACTTCCTCCCCTCGGCTCGAGAAATCGGGTGTTCCCACATGAGTCAGACCCTTGCAAGGGTGTCTGGGATCAATTCCCTAGACATGCAGGGGCCTTACAGGGAACTCCAAAATGACTTAATGCAACTTCCAGCCCATCCAGGAATGCATGATATAAAGATTGGTCACCTAGCATTTCGAGTCCCCCCCCACAGTGTCAGACACTTGGGGGAGAACCTGAGACCTATAATTGGGGTTAGGGTACCCAAAATATCTGGCAGCCCTCCCTGACTCTCTTCCACCAACAGCACATTTTTGACCCAACACACAATATCCTCCAACAGCTAGCTAAATAGGATTCAGCACAGGTGGCAGAGTTCTAAAGAAATCAAAAGTAAAAATGGGCCCTCTTAATAACAAGAATGGGCTTTGGTTTATCTAAAGAAGAGGAAGTCTACCTGTATGTGTTACAGCAGCTCCTCCAGGGAGCAAGATGTATGGTGAAGAAACATCTCATTCTGCATTTACAAACAATAAAGGAATATTACCCTGCTTTTACTGACAAGGGGAACTTAGATATTGAGGTTTGGGAAAGGGCAGGTGGCAAGCTAAAATCTTTACAGGACAGTGGTGTTTCTATTGGAGTTCAAAACTTATTAACTTGGGGACTAATCAGGACTGCTCTTATGCCTATATGGGCTAAAAAACTGGAGTTAGTCACAGAAAAGGATAGTATTCTAGTTCAGAGGAGGAACTCATATATGATATAACAGAATAACAGGCCATGGAAGTTCTGCTAGCAGCCCCACCAGAGGACTTGCCACATAGTCACCACTCTTTGTCCCAACTCTGGGAGCATTCCTCCTCGCAGGGTGCATCACTACCAAGAAAGTTGGAAAATTCAAACAGATATCCTATCAGAGCTATGCAGCAGTGCCTTCCTTCAGCAGGCAGTGGAGGTTGGGGATTTAGATGACCTTTTGCCCTTCCCCATTATAGTCAAAGGCCAAAGACCTGTCCATGAGCCCCTTCCCTTTTCTCTTTACAAGGATTTAAAAATGAGCATTAAGGAAAATGAGCGTCAGTCTCCTTGTACTAGTGGGCTATTTCAAGCCATTACAGACAGTTATAAAATGGCCCCTAGTGACTGGATTGACCTCAGCAGGACTATCTTCACCCCTCCCCAATGTACTGTCTGGCATTCAGAATATTCTCAAAGGGCTGGCACCCAAGCAGCTGAAAATGCACAAATAAATAATCCTGTCATCCTCCCTATGCTGCTTGGGTCTGGTGATATTGCTACCATTACAGATCAATCCAGGCTTGATCCTCATGCTGTTAGTCAAAGTGCTCAAGTTGCTCTCAGAGTCATGAAAGCCATGCCTGATTCTTAGGACAAGGAAACATCTTCCTTTGTCAATATCTGACAGGGTGCTACAGAGGCATATATGGACTTTATTGATCACCTCCAAGAAGCTTTTGAAAGGCAAATAGATAATGACAGAGCGTCCAAAACTGTTTTATGGCAGCCAGCTTATGAAAATGCTAGCAAGGACTCAGGGCCATTATAGGACCCCTGTGAGCTACCACCAGAGACATCAGTGAGTTTATCAAGGCTTGCCAAAATGTTGGCATGGAGCAGCAAAAGGCCTCTCTCCTAGCTGCTTCAATTAAGGGAGATTCCAAATGTTATAACTGCACAAAGCCTGGTCACCTGCACAAGGGCTGTCCATCCACATTGACAGGGGGAATAGGTAATGGCAAGCTAAGGGAAACTTCCAGAGGGGTGCCCACTCCAGCACCCCCAACCCCAATCAGAGCTTTCAAAACAGGAATCAATATCAGGGAATTTATGGAAATGCAGTTTCCAACCTTCGTGCATCCACCCACAGAAGCACAGGGCTTGACTTGGTCACCACCAACGAGCTTATCTTAAAAGAACAGGATCAAGTAATTGTAACTCCTACTGGTGTCTGGGGACCTCTACCTCCAGGAACAGTCAGCCTAACCTTAGGGAGATCCAGTATTACTACCAAGGGCATTTTTGTTCAGCCAGGAGTCATTGACTCAGACTATCAAGGGGAAATTAAAATTATGCTTAAAGCATCTGGCTATCATATTATTCCTGCCCAAATGCACATTGCCCAGCTGCTCCTGCCCCCCCCACCTGCATAGTCTCAAAGATGCAAAATACAATGAGGGTGGAAGGAAGCTTTGGTAGTATAGACAATCAATCAATTTTTTGGATAGAATAAATTAAATCAAATAAACCAATCTTACAAGTAAAGATAAAAGATAAAACTTTCCATGGCTTCATAGATATGAGAGCTGATATTTCTGTTATCTCAAATCAGTTTTGGCCTCCTGAGTGGCCTTACAGACAGCGGAATGCCTGTCACAGGCATTTGGGGAGTTTCTCAACCACAAGTCAGTGTATGGTCTCTTAGACGTTATGGGCCAGAAGGTCAGGTAGGGAGAATTTGACCATATATCTTGCCTATGCCCCTTATTATTTGGGGCCATAATCTTCTCAGTCAGTGGAGAATGCAAATCTCCCTGCCACCTTTTCCCTAGCGGCCACTGCTCATATAACTAACTCCCCTGCCACTTACCTGGCTCTCCAATATGTCAGTATGGGTTGATCAGTGGCCACTTAAAGGAGAGTGACTTGAGCAGACATACCTGTTAGTTAAACAATAATTAGAAGCAGGTCATATTGAACCCTCTAACAGCCCTTAGAATATGCCTATTTTTGTTGTACCAAAGAAATCTGGCACATGGAGGCTTATTCACAGTCTCAGAAAAATCAATGAATCCCTCCAGTCCATGGACCCCCTACAGCCGGGAGTCCCTAATCCACCTTGCATTCCCAAAGATTGCCCGCTTTTAATTATTGACCTAAAAGACTGTTTTGTTTTGTTTTTTACAATTCCTTTAGTAAAAAAGAATTGAGAGCATTTTCCATTCTCCCTCCTAGCCATTAATAATTCTCAGCCTTTACAGAGGTTTCAGTGGAAAGTTTTACCTCAGGGAATGCTTAACAGTCAAACTATCTGCCAGCATTTTGTTCATAAAGCCATTCAGCCAGTAAGAGATCAGTTTCCTAATACAATTATCTACCATTATATGGATGACATTCTGATCAAAGCTCCCTCACAAGATATTCTAGCAAAAACTACCTCCTTTCTTAAAAACTGCACAGACTCTGCTGGACTAGTAATTGCTCCAGAGAAAATCCAGCATTAAGAGCCTTGGAAATATTTAGGCTATATCCTTTTTAATAGGATAGCCTCAAGTCCTTCAAATTAATCCACCTAAATATTTCACTCTTAATCACCTCCAACAACTCCTAGGAGCAATCAATTAAGTGCAACCCAGCCTTGGAATACCTACCCAACAGTTAACTCATTTATTTAACATCATTAAAAGGGACCCTGACCTTAATTCCCCCAGAGAATTATCCCCTGAGGCTTTATAAGAATTTACTGTAGTAAATCAACATATTCAGCAGCAGCAACTAACTAAAATTGATTCGCAGTCTCCTGTCCAGCTTTTCTGCTTTTCAACTTTAGGCACCCCAATAATTCTTATAGTACAGCTGTCACCTCACTTAGCTACGCTAGAATGACTTTTCCGGTCTCATCAGCTACAGCACACTATTACCACCTATATAATTGCATTATCTTATTATAAAGGGGTGTGAGTGAACACAACAGTTATGTAGATATGATCCTGCTGTTGTTCATGTCTCCTTAACTCAGGTTTATTTACAATAATTAACAGCTCAATCTTTAGAGTTTCAGTGTGCCATAGCTGACTTTGTAGGAGAACTAGAAATCAATCTGCCCTCGGACAGATTGCTTCAAAACATTCCATTCCTTCAAATAAGGCTAGCAGAAAAAGTGAGCCCAACACCAATAACTGGGGCAAGAACTGTATTTCTTGATGAATCCAGAAAGACCAGATGGGCCATCACTGCCTGGCAACAAGGCAAAAACTGGAAAAACTTTGTCTCCTCAGGATATCCGTCTACTCAAAGGGCTGAGCTTTTCACCACAACCATGGCCCTGTGGCAATGGCCCCAGGAAGCTCTGAATATAGTCTGTGACTCAGGATATACTGTTTATACTATTCTGCATCTAGATCAGGCATTAATTAAAACTTCTATTGACTCCAATCTACTTAACTTATTTTTAACCCTACAGTCTCTCCTTGATGAGCAAGAACACCTCCTCTTTATTACTCATGTTTGATCCCATTTGGGCTTTCCTGGTCCCTTGGTGGATGGTAATAAGGCAGATGCCTTAGTTAGTGTCCTTACCACCTTCCAGCAGACAACAGCTTCTCATCAGTTTTTTCATCAAAATAGCCAGGCACTCCAAAAGCAATTTAATATTCTTCACTCCCAAGCTAAGCAAATTATAAAAGAATGCCCTGAATGCCAAGCTCTTGAAAGGCACCTCCATCTACAGGAGTTAATCCTCAAGGACTAGGTTCTCAAATAATTTGGCAAACATATGTCACTCATTATGCTCCCTTTGGAAAATTCAAATACATTTATATTTCTATTGATACTTTTTCGGTGCCTTATACGCACCTGCTTCAACAGGAGAGTCAGCAAAAGATATATAAGCCCATTGGCTTGAGGCCTTTAGTCATTTAGGATGGCCTCAGCAAATTAAAATTGATAATGGCCCCAGATACCTTGCCCATCCTACTCAGGTTTTCCTTCAACGTTGGAATATCCAGCATAAAACAGGAATACCCTACAATCCAACTTGTCAAGCAATCGTAGAATGGGCTCATCATACTTTTAAAATCTTCTTAAAAAACAAAAAAGGGGGAGTCATGAGTCTTCCCCCCAAAATTTGACTATGTTAGCTATGCTTACCTATAATTTTCTAAATGTGATGAATCACTCTATACTCCAATTAAGAAGCATTGTCAGACAAAATAATCAAAACCACCTTACCCTCAGGTTTTATATAGAGATCTGCTGGGAGATGACTCTTGGCAGGGCCTTGCAAATATCTGTACATGGGGAAGAGGGTATGCATGTGGTTCCATTCCTATAGCTCCTGTCTGGCTACCAACCAAAAAAGTAAAGCATTACCATGAGTGACATAGACGTCAAGCTCTGCTACCTGGAGGTGAGAACCGGTCAACTAGCAGGCCAGGTTGCCCAGCTGATATGGAACAACCAGAAGGAACACAAACACCCACAGCATCACACATGGGTCTGAGCCCACCAACAGAGGAGGATAGGTCCAGCCTCAATGACAGGGGCCAAGGCTCAGGCACCTCCTGTGGAGGCAACAGCCCCCAGTGCCCCATAATGTTCCCTTTAGGTGTGTCCCTACCCCATGGGGGGAAATCAAGGCTCTTAAAGCTTGAGCTGAGGAAATTCTTAGTGAAACTAGAATAGAAGACACCCCAGAAAATAGGTTTATCACTTACTTAGCAGTGCTGTCAGCCAATTTGATTAAAATTTGTTTTTAATTGCCATTATACTTTGCCTAAGGGGGTAGGACCTAGCTACTTTTATATCTATTGGAGCCACTAGTATTTAAGGTACACACCTGGTAGAATGTTGACCCTCCCTTTTCCACTAATGATACTCAGTGGACCAGAGGAGTGTGGGTGCCCTCTGATGGCCCACTAGAAGAAAACAAACACTGGATACTGGTGCAGAAAAATACTGTTTATGTTGCTGAACACTTACCAGTTTGTTTTTCTGTCCTTCTTAACATTTTGTGCTTACCTTCAAAAGAGCAACTTTACACTGCCAACAAGGAGCAATGCAGTGATTACTATCAGCTTTCCATGGTAGCCAAGGTTGGTCTGTGTATGCACAAGTGAGTTTATCATACTTTCAATCCCCCTCTGGTTCCTCCTTGTACCTTAGACACTAGCCATAAAAACTCAGTCTTCTGGTCTTTATGTAGCATAAAGGCATCTGAGGACCAAATGCCACTATTGCTTTTCTCTCCAAAAGTCCTTTTGTAGTGGAGAATTGGGGAGCTAACTGGAGAATATTAGCTAAGCCTGACACAATAATAGTTCCAGTTCAGCCTCAACACTATATACTAATATGTAGTGGGAGGGGCCCAGCACCAGGGCACCTATTATCAGAATTGTTTCTCCTAACCACACTAGCTTTTGGCATTATAACCCTTGGAAAATGGGCTTGTCTTTTATTACTAGGAAGCATGTGTATGTAAAAATTGGCTGTGACCCTCAAGGTGTTCTGGGATGTTTCTACCAGATTGACCCTCCAGAACAGGATTGGGTCACAGTTTGTACTTCTTGCCCCTAATTGTTTTTAGCAACCCCAGAGACAGCCCAGGTCTTCTATAATGAATCAGAAAATATTTATTCTCAGCCTGTTCCTGCAGGCTCTTTATATGCTAGCTGCCTTACCCATCTTAATATTACTCAGTTAAGCCTCACTACAGTTTATATAGTTAGAAGACAAACTCAAATACAGGTGCCAGTTGATGTAACCAGGGAATGGAAGGATCCCAAAGGCATAATAGCACTTAACAACACGCTGTCCTCCTTATAAGTATGACAGTTCATCGACACCCTAATTGCATTCATCATCTCTGCTGTAGTTGTCACACCTACTGCTGCCATGGCAAATTCTGCCCTTGTTGAATCAGTTCAGACTGCTCATACTGTTGATGTTCTCTTAACCAATACTACTTTAGAAATGCTTCAAGAGACCCAGATTGATCAAGAGATCCCAACTCACCTTCCTGCACTTAAATCAGCACTCAACTGGATCAGACAGTGCCAGGATACACAAGTGAGTGACCCGTCAACAGCTGACCTGTGATCCTGGATTCTCCAAGCTGTGTGTCATCCCATTCCAGGGGAACTCCAACTAGCACACTTGGAGCAAAATTCAACATCACCTAAGAGGGGCTTTCTCTACCAATTTAAAGGGACAAATTGATAGATTGCAGCTAGAGCTGCATCAGCAGTTACAGGACAGTCAATGCTCAACCAAGCAAGAGGTTTTTCAAACCCTCCATAATAACCTTGGTGGCTAAAAACAAAAATTGTTAGATGGACTTAACCTGAGAATGTGGGTCCTTGGAGCCACTGGTTGCTTATTGATTCTAATAATGCTTTGCATACTTAGCGGCATTTGCAAATTATTTTCCCAGGGTCATATAGGAGACCAGGAAGTAGAAAGTTCTGTAGGCCTCATTACCATAGTTGTCTCAACTAAAAACAAGGGGAGAATTATAGGGAACCAGTAAGCATGGCAGTGGTGAATATAGCACAGCTCCAAATCAAAACCAGTGGACATGAGGCAGCACACAGGACCCAGGCCTGCAGTTTGGCTTTCCCATAGGGAACCAGGCCAGCATTGTACCTAGACTGCTTTAAGGCTTGCTTCGGCTAAAACTCCCTCACCCTGAGTTAAGACTGCAAATGTTTAATGTATATCTCTGAAGCAACTCCCTAAAGTCTGTGATAAGCTGTCCCAAGGACAGAATGTAACCAGATCAAACACTTTTATTGTTCCCTTGCATTTGCAACATTTTTTCTTTGTTATCTATAAGAAGTAATGACTTAAAGTAAACCTAAGTATAGTGAATGAGAACTTTCTTTGATGTAATGCCACTGGAAAGCAATAAAAGCCTGCTCAGGCAAGGGTCAAGGTGCTCTCTCTCTCTCTCTCTCTCTCTCTCTCTCTCTCTCTCTCTCAGAGAGTAGCCATGCCATCCCTTTTCCTCACAGGACTTCTGCAATAAGTATGAATTGGTTCATTGCATCCAAAACAACATGCACACATGCTAGTCAGGGTCCACCTCAGCTGACAAAATTGAAGTAGTAATAGAAAAACTCTGATGCACATAAGCCCTGGACTAGATGGTTTCACAGAATATTATAAAGCATTTATGGAAGAGCTCTCCCCAATCCTTCACAAATTATGCCAAAAAAATCCAAGAAAACAGAAGACATCCAAACTCTTTTTAAGAAGTCAGCATCATCCTAATACACAAACCAGATAAGAACATAATAAAGAAAGAAAACTTCAGGCCAGTAATGCTGATGAACATAGACACTAAAATCCTCAACAAAATATTAGCAAACTACATCCAGCAATACCTTAAAAAGATCATACACCATGACCAAATGGGATTCATCCCAGGAATGCAAGGATGGTACAATATTTGTAAATCAATACATAATAAATCACATAAACAAAAACAAACATAAAAACCACATGATCATATCAATAGATGAGAGAAAACATTTGATAAGGTTCAGCACCCATTTATGATTTAAACACGCAGCAAAGTGGGAATAGAGGGAACATTCCTCAACATCATAAAGGCCATGTATGAGAGACCTACAGCCAACATCATATTCAGTGAGCAAAAACTAAAAACTTTCCCATTAAGATCAGGAACAAGAAAAGTTTGTCCACTTTCACCACTTGTACTCAACAACATACTGGAAGTCTTAGCCACAGCAATCAGACAAGAAAAGGAAATGAAAGGAATTCAAATTGTAAAAGAGGAAACAAAATTGTCATTTTTGCAGGGGAAATGATAGTGTACATAAAAACCCTACAGACTCCACCAAAAAATTGATTTGCTCTAATAAATGGATTTGGCAAAACAGCAGGATCCAAGGTCAACATTCAGAAATCAAAGGCATTTTTGTATACCAACAATGAAATATTAAAAACAGAAATCTGGGAAAAATCCCATTTGATGCAGCAACAACAAAAATAAAACATCTAGGAATAAACCTAAACAAGAATATAGAAGACATGTACTAAGAAAACTACACAAAACTGAAATAAGAAATTAAGGAAGACACAAACAAAATGGAACCATATACAATGTTCATGGATTGGAAGAATTATCATCATCAAAATGTCCATACTACCAAAACAATTTATAGATCCAAAGCAATCTCTTATAAAGTACCAAAGATATATTTCACAGATATAGAACATTTCAGAAATTTACATGGAACCATAAATGAACCCAAATAGCTGGAGCAATTTTGAGAAAGAAAAGCAAAGTAGGAGGGATCACAATACCTGATGCCAAACTGTATTACAAGGCCATTCTAATAAAAACAGCCTGGTACTGGCATAAAAACAGGCACATACCAATGGAATAGAACAAAAACAGGCATAGACCAATGGAATAGAACAGAGAGTCCAGAAATAAACCCAAGTTTCTACAGTCAATTAAAATTCCAGAAAGGGGGAAGTAACATAACATGGAGTAAAAATACCCTCTACATGAAATGGTGTTGGGAGAGCTAGATAGCTACATGCAAAAAAATGAAAATCAAGCACCAACTTACACCATACACACAAAAAAATTCAAGGTGGGTAAAAGATTTAAATACAAGCTGTGATACCATTAAAGTCCTAGAGGAGAACATAGGCAGAAAAATATCAGATATTTCACACAGCATCATTTTCACTGATATGTCCCCTAGAGCAAGGGACATAAAAGAAAGAATAAACAAATGGGATCTCACCAAAATGAAAAGCCTGTGCACAGCTAAAGAAAATAATATTAAAATGAAAAGAGAATGAACTGTATGGGAAAACATATTTGCCAACGACACCTCAGACAAAGGTTTAATCTCCAAAATATATAAAGAACTCACATGACTACACTCTAAGAAGACAAGCAACCCAATTAAAAAATGGGCAAAGGACTTGTACAGACACTTCTTCAAAGAGGACAGAGGGTCCAGAGACATATGAAAGGATCCTCACTATTGCTAGCCATCAGCTAGATGCAAATTAAAACCACAATGAGATAACACTTCATGCCAGTCAGAATGGCCATCATAAACAAAGCAACAAACAACAAGTGTTGGAGAGGTTGTGGAGAAAAGGGGACCATAGTACACTGTTGGGATTGCAAAATGGTTACAACCACTATGAAAAACACTATGGAATTTTCACAGAAAACTAAAAATGCATTTGCCTTAATGAACCAGGAATTCCACTGCTAGAATTACATCCTAAGAACCCTGAAACAACAATCCAAGAGAAATTATGCACCCCAAGGTTCATAGCAGCGCAGTTTACAATAGCCCAGTGTTGGAAGCAATCTAGGTGCCCATCAGTAAATGAATGGATCAAAAAACTATTTTATATTTACAAAATGGAATTCTAAGGAGTGAAAAGAAAGAAGGAGCTCCTACACTTTGATAGCATGAATGGAACTGGAAAGCATTATACTAAGCAAAATAAGCCAGGTGGGGAAAGACAAATACCATATGATTTCACATTTAACAGGAACCTAAACAACAAAGCAAACAAACAGGCAAAATATAACCAAACACACTGAAATACAGAACAGGCTGACAGTGTCCAGAGAGGAAAGGGGAGGAAATCAGGGGAAAATGGGAAGGGTGTGCAAGAACAAGTATAAAGGACACATGGACAAAAACAAGGGGGGGTTGGAAATGGGAGGAAAGTGGGGAGGGCTGGGGGAGTGGGCTGAAATGGGAGTAAAGGGAGAAAACTTTACTTGAACAACAATTAAAATAAAAAATATTCAACAAGGGGGAAGCAGCATAAAATGGAGCAAAAATAGTCTCTTCAATAAATAGTGTTGGGAGAGTTAGACAGCTACATGCGAAAAAGTGAAAACTGAGCACCAACTTACACCATACACAAATATTAATTCAAGGTAGTTAAGAGAAGGAAGATGGAGGCAAGGTAAGAGGAAGCACATTCCTCTTCCCCCTACACACAGGAGAAAATCCTGGCCAATTTACAGCGAGTGCAGCAAACAGACATCAGAAACACAGCATATTTGAAAACAGGAGATCGAAAATCACAGTGGACATTGATAAAACAAACTGTAAGGAGAGTAGTCCAGCAGTGTGGAAACTAGGGTGGGGGCTGATATCCCAGGCCAGCACTGGCCATAAGACTCTAGGGAGGGAGGGATCAGGTCAACTGCTCCCTGCTCAGCCAAACAAGGTTTCGGCAGCACCAGGATAAACCTGGTTGCTTGAAATCACACAGAGTGAACTTAAGATCTCATAGCCCTGGGAGGACTGAGCATTGGAGCTCGCACTTCTGTCTACACCCACATGCCATTGGGAAGAGCTTCTCGGGGAACCATCAGCACCAGCATGCCACCGGGGGACCTGCGCTGGGGTCTCTCGTTGCCTGTGCAGCACCGGGGACATGCGCTGCAGTCACTCAGTGCCCTAGTGCCATCAGGGACCTGCGTGGACTGCTGGAAGATCTTACACACCTCTGGGAGACCCGTGTGGGGGGTTAATTCCTGCTCGCACAACAGTTGGTGCCTGTGCATGGAAGGCTGGGAGATCATTAGCGCTTGCACACCACCTCAGAAGATACACCAGAGGCCCTGTGAAGAGAGGTCGCGGGCTAGCTCTGAGGACAGTAGCCCAAAGATAACTGAGTGCTGAACAGGGAGAAAACAATACGGTCACCCCTTGGCCACTATAGTCAGCAAGGCCAGAAAAACTGGCTTTGATAACAGTAAGACTTGGTGTTTTTGTTTTCTTTTTCATTAACTTTTAATTATTTTTATCTTTTTTTACCCCTCAACTCCTTTTGCTTCTCATTACCTCTTTCTTGTTTTAATCCTTCTTCCTTTCTTTCCAATCTTATCTCTTCTTCCTTTCTCTTTTTTCTTTTCTTTTTCTTTCTGCTTTTTTTATTCTCTTTTCAGTTTCTCCTTTTCTTTGTTTCCTTCCTCTTTTCTCTTTTTAAATACCTATGAGTGACAACAAAACAAAACAAACAAACAAAAAAACCCCCTGGAATTGTGGAAATACCACAGCTGGACCCAAAGAGGGGGCATTTCAACAGCTGAGACACTGGAAGCCATGAACACCAGGATACCCGAAGCAGACAGCCAAGCTGAATCTCACAGGCATTCTACCACAGAAGTTCACACCATAAACCCAGGGAACCAGAAAAAAATCAATGTAAGAAACTAAGCCTAACAAGAAGAGCCTCACAAAAAAAATGAAAAGACAAAGGAAAAATCCCCAAATGAAAGAAAAGGAGGAAGCCTCAGAAAGAATGCTAAATGAAATGGAGGAAACTCAACTATCAAATTTTGAGTTCCAACAATGGTTGTCAGGAAACTCCAAGAGCTCTCAATGAGCTACCAGAAACTACAGGGAAGCTACAAAAAACTCACTGCAAACTGTATCAACATGAAAAAGGAAATAGAAACTATCAACAAGGGCCAAGATAAAATGAAAAATACAATTTCTGAACTGAAGAACACAGTGGAAGGAATGAAAAGCAGAATTGATGAAGCAGAAGATCAGATCAGCGAGTTGGAGGACCAAGTACAAAAAAGCATCCAGAAAGAGCAAGAAAAGGAAAAGAGGCTCAGAAAAAAATGAAGAGGGATTAAGAGAAATACAAGACAATATGAAACGTAATAATATCCATATAATAGGGATACCAGAGGGAGAAGAAGAAAAGCAAGGGATAGATAACCTATTTGAAGAAGTAATGATGGAAAACTTCCCTAATTTGATGAGAGAAAAAGTTACACAAATCCAGGAATCACAGAAAGTCCCAATCAAGAGGAACCCAAAAAGGCCCACTTCAAGACACATCATAATTAAAATGGCAAAATTCCAAGACAAAGAGAGAATCTTAAAGGCAGCAAGGGAGAAAAAGGAAGTAACACACAAGGGAGCCCCAATTAGGTTAGCATCCAACTTCTCAATGGAAACACTCCAAGCCAGAAGAGAATGGCAAGAAATATTCCAAGTAATGAGAACCGAAGGCCTGCAACCAAGACTACTTTACCCAGCAAGGCTTTCAATCAAGATAGAAGACCAAATAAGGAGCTTGCCAGACAAAAGAAGTCTAAAAGAATACACCTCTATCAAGCCAGCCCGGTAAGAGATACTAAAGGGCCTGCTTTAAGGAAAGGAAGGAAGGAGAAAGAGAGGGAAAGGAACATAGGTAAAAAATGGCAATGAATAAGTACCTATCAATTATAACCTTAAATGTAAATGGATTAAATGCTCCAATCAAAAGGCATAGAATAGTTGAATGGATAAGAAGGCATGACCCACACATATGCTGCCTACAAGAGACCCACCTCAGGACGAAAGACCAACACAGACTCCAAGTGAAGGTCTGGAAACAAATTTTCCAAGCAAATGGATAGGAAAAAAAAAAAAGCTAGGGTAGTAATACTCATATCAGACGAAATAGACTTCAAAAGACGAGCCATAAAGAGAGATCCAGAAGGTCACTTCATAATACTCAAGTGAAGAATCCACCAAGAAGACATAAACATTTTAAATACATATGCACCCAACATAGGAGCACCTAAATACATCAAGAAAATCTTAGAGGACTTCAAGAAAGATATTGACAGCAATACAATTATAGTAGGGGATTTTAACACCCCATTGTCAAAAATGGACAGATCTTCTAAACAAAAAATCAACAAAGATATTGTGGCATTGAATGACGCCCTAGATGAAATGGACTTAACTGATATATATAGAGCCCTTCATCCCAAAGAAACTAATATACACTTTCTATTCAAATTCACATGGAACATTCTCAAAGATAGACCACACGATAGGTAATAAAACTAACCTCATCAAATTCAAGAAAATTGAAATCATACCAAGCATTTTCACCGACCACAAGGGACTGAAACTAGAAACCAACCCCAAGGGGTAAAACAAAAAGTTCTCAAAATCATGGAGATTGAATAACATGCTATTAAACAATGAATGAGTCAAGAATGAAATTAGGGAATAAATCAAATTTTTCTGGAAACAAATGAAAATGAACTCACAACAACCCAAAATATATGGAACACATCAAAGACAGTCCTCAGAGGAAAGTTCATAGTGATACAGGCCTACCTAAAAAAGATAGAAACATCTCCAACAAACAACTTAACTCTACGCCTACAAGAACTTGAGGATCAACAGCAAAGACAGCCCAGAGCAAGTAGAAGGAAGGAAATAACCAAGATCAGAGCAGAATTAAATGACATAGAGACTAAGAGCACAATTCTAAAGATCAATGAATCCAGGAGCTGGTTTTTTGAAAAGATAAACAAAATTGACAAGCCTTTAATCAGGCTCATCAAGAAAAAAAGAGAGAGGACCCAAACAAATACAATCAGAAATGAAAGAGGAGAGATTACAACTGACACCACAGAAATACAAAGGATTGTAAGAAATTACTATGAAGAACTGTATGCCAAGAAATTTGAAAACTTAGGTGAAATGGACAAGTTTCTAGAAAAATATAATCTCCCAAAACTCAATGAAGAAGAAGCAGAAAGCCTGAACAGATGAATAACAGCAGATGAAGTAGAAGAGATAATCAAAAAACTCCAGACACAAAAAAGCCCAGAACTAGATGGTTTCACAGGAGAATTTTACAAAGCATTTAAGGAAGAGCTAACCCCTATCCTTCACAAATTTTTCGAAAAAATCCAAAATGATGGAAGACTACCAAACTCTTCTTATGAAGCCAGCATCATTCTAATCCTCAAACCAGATAAAGACATAACAAGGAAAGAACACTTCAGGCCCATATCACTGATGAACATAGGCGCTAAAATCCTCAACAAAATATTGGCAAACTGCATCCAACAATACATTAAAAAGATCAATCACCAAGTGGGATTCATCCCAGGGATGCAAGGATGGTTCATCGTACACAAATCAGTAAATGTAATATATCACATAAACAAAAGCAAAGACAAAAATCACATGATCATGTCAATAGATGCAGAAAAAGCATTTGATAAGGTACAGCACCCACTTATGATAAAAACACTCAGCAAAGTGGGAATTGAGGGAGCATTCCTCAACATAATAAAGGCCATATATGACAGACCTACAGCCAACATCATACTCAATGGGCAAAAACTAAAATCTTTTCCACTAAGATCAGGAACAAGACAAGGTTGTCCACTTTCACCACTTCTATTCAATATAGTATTGGAAGTCTTACCCACGGCAATTAGACAAGAAAAGGAAACAAAAGGCATCCAAATTGGAAAGGAGGAAACAAAACTATTATTATTTACAGATGACATGATAGTGTACATAGAAAATCCTATAGACTCGGCGAAAAAGCTGCTCAACCTAGTAAATGAATTTGGCCAAACAGGAGGATACAAAGTCAATATCCAAATACAAACAATGAAACAGCAGAAGCAGAAATCAAGAAAAAAATCCCATTTGATATAGCAAAAAGAAAAATAAAATACCTAGGAATAAACCTAACGAAAGAGGTAAAGGACCTGTACGCAGAAAACTACACAACACTGAAGAAAGAAATCAAGGAAGACACAAACAAATGGAAACATATACCATGTTCATGGATCGGAAGAATTAACATCATCAAAATGTCCATACTACCCAAAGCAATTTACAGATTCAATGCAATACCTATTAAAGTGCCAATGGCATATTTCACAGACATAAAACAAACACTTCAAAAAATTATATGGAACCATAAATGACCTCGAATAGCTGCAGCACTTTTGAGAAAGAAGAGCAAAGTAGGAGGGATTACAATACCTGACACCAAACTGTATTACAATGCCACTGTAATCAAAACAGCCTGGTACTGGCACAAAAACAGACACATGGACCGGTGGAATAGAATAGAGAGCCCAGAAGTAAACCCATTTCTCTACAGTCAATTAATATTTGACAAAGGAGGCAGCAACA
>PVKU01007547.1:0-86004 GCA_004027475.1 Anoura caudifer | reverse complement strand
GTTGGACCCAAGCCCCTCAGAGTCCAACATGAAGGGGATTGTTGCGGCTGCTCAAGAGTATGACTTTGCAGCCGGCCTGGTCTGATCTGAATGCATTCAAGTGTTCAGATATTCTCTACGGAAGTGGAAGATGATTTTGCTCTCACAGTACACACTCCACACTCCACACTCCCTCATTCCCCTCACTTGCCACCTATTTTTTAACTTTGTTTTTATTTTTCTTTTTGGATTACATGATTATGATTTACACTGTTTGACTCTATAAAAGTTACTCTCAACTGAACCACGCCATGCATTAGAATTACATTGCCTTTCTCCCATTTCATTTTTAAAGATTTCAAATAGACTGTAAAGTTGAAAGAATTTGATTCTACCATTTTACTAAACATCCTTTATCACAAATGTATTCATCTATTCATCCCCATATCCATTCATTAATCTCTCTTGGTTTTGGTTCATTTCAAAGTACATAGTAGACATCAGTATACTTAATCCTAAATATTTCTTATAATATTTTTGGTTTTGGTGTGGTGTACTGCTGGACTCATGAAATGAATTGGCTAGGGCTTCCTACATTTGTTTGTTTGTATTGTAAACAGCTGCACTGGGATATATTTTACATGCCATGAAATTCACCCGCAGTCGTAGTCTACACGCAGTTGAATAATTGTTACTCAGTTTACACAGTTGTGCGACCATCACCACAATTCAGGTTTAGAACATTTTTATCACTGCAAAAAGCTCTCTTGTGCATTTTTATAGTCAGTCCCTACTCCTGGCCCCAGCCGAACACTGATCTGCTTTCTGCTCTAGAGATGTGCCTTTCTAGAAATTTCCTATAAATAGAATTATACAATATATCACCTTTTGTGTGGGACTTCATGCTCTTAGGTAAAGGCATTTACAGTTCATTCACGATGCAGCATGGATCGAGTTTGTTCCTTTTCATGTCAGTTATATCTCAATAAAGCTGGGGGAAATTTTGTCCTTTCCATTGCCGAATGATATTCCATGACATGGATCTACCACCATTTATCAGTTCCAGTGAACGGGGTGTTTCCAGCCTTGGGCTCCTATGGAGGGTGTTGCCGTGGTCATTTGTGCATGTCTTTGTGTGAACATGTGTGTCTACTTCTCCTGGGCAGGTAACAAAAAGTGGAGTTTCTGGGTTTTATGGTAAGTATACATTTAACTTTTTAAAAAACTGCCAAACTGTTTTCCAAAGTAGCTGTACAATTCCACACTGTCACCAGCAATATATGCAGGTTCCAATTTCACCACCTCTCACTAAAGCTTGGTGACATCAGTCTTGTGGACTACAGACATGTCACTGGGTATATAATGGCACTTCATTGTGGTTTTAATTTCCATTTCCTTAGCGACTAATGATGTTTAGCACCTTTTCATGTGCTTATATCTGTTTTGTGAAATGTCTACTAAAATCTTTCGCCTGTTTTTAATTGGTTGTTTGTCTTCTCATTATTTAGTTGAAAGAGTTCTTTGTGTAGCGTACGTAAATCCTTTTTCAGATATATGATTTGTAAATATTTTCTCTCAATGTGTGACTTACCTTTTCATTTTCATAGTGGTGCCTTTTAACAGCCAAAAGTTTTTAATTTTTATGAAATCCATGTTATCAATTTTTTGTTTTATGAATTGTGCTTTTGATGTCAGATCCCAAAAAGTCTTTGCCTAACCCAAGTTCACAAAGATTTTCTCCTATTATTTTCCCTAGATCTCTTATAGTTCTAGTTCTTATATGTACATGTGTGACCCATTTGAAATGCGTTTTGTGGATGGTATGAAGTAACTGTGTAAATTCATGCTTTGGCATGTGGACATCCAATTGTCTCAGAGCTGTTTGTTGAAAAGATTATCCTTTCTCCATTGAGTTTTCTTGGAACCTTTGTCAAAAGTCAACTGACCATAAATTTAACCGTTTATTTCTAGATGTCTATTCTGTTCTCCTAATCTATACATTTATCCTTTCTCCATACCATATGGTTGTGATTATTATATTTTCATGCAAGTTTTGAAATCAGGTAGTATAAGTTTTCCAATTCTTTTTTTTTTTTTCAAAATTGTTTCGGTTATTCTAATTCCTTCGCCTTTCCGCAAATATTTTAGGATCCATTTTTTTTTAAGGCTGTGGGATTTTGATAGGAATTGCACTGAATTGGTAGATGAATCTGGGAATGATTGCCATCTTTACAATATTGAGTCTTCCAATCATGAATGTGGAATGTCTCTCCATTTATTTAGACCTTTAATTTCTCTCAGTAATGTTTTATAGTCTTATGTGTTCATGTCTTATTTGTTTTGATGTCATTGTGAATGAAATTGTTTTCTCAATATCATTTTTAGATTGCTTATTACTAGTTTATAGAAATACAATTGATTTTTGTGCATTTATTTTGTATCCTGAGTCCTTTGTTCTAGTAGGTTTTGAAAAAAATTCCTTAGGATTTTCTGTATTCAGGGCCATATCATACCCAAATAAAGACAGTTCCACTTTTTCCTTTCTGATCTGGGTACCTTTCATTTTTCTTGACTTGTTGCACTAATTGTGCATTCCACATGACAGTCTTGAGTGGAAGTGGGAAGAGTAGACACCCTTGCCCTATATCTAGTCTCTGTCTTTCACCTAGGTGTGAGGTTAGCTGCAGAATTTCAACAGGGGCTATGTTAGTTTTCTAGGGCTGCCATAACAAGGTTACCACAGATGGGGTGGCTTTAACAACAGAATTTTATTTACTCACAGTTCTGGAGGATAGATATCCATGATCGAGGTGTCAACAGGGTTGGTTTCTTCTGAGGGTCTTTATCCTAGGCTTATAGACGGCCACCCTCTGCCTGTGTCTTCACATGGACTTCTCTCTGTGTGTCTGTGTCCTGTCTCTTCTTCTTTCTTATAAGGGCACCAGTCATGCTGGGTTAGAGCCCAACCCATGGCCTCCTTTAACCTTATTTACTTCTTTTTTTCAAATTTATTTATTTTATTTTTTAGAAAGAGGAGAAGGGAGGGAGAAAGAGAGGGAGAGAAACATGGATCAGTTGCCTCTCACACGCCCCTACTAGGGACCTGGCCGGCAACACAGGCATGTGCCCTGACCAGAAGTCAAACTGGTGACATTTTAGTTCACAGGCCAGCACTCAATCCACTGAGCCACACAAGCCCGGGTCTTAGTTACCTCTTTAAAGACTCTATCTCCAAACGTACTCACATCCTGAGACACTGGGACCAGTGCTTCAACAAAGAAATTGGGCAGGCGAGGCAACACATTTGGCCCATACCAGGGGCCCTCTCTCAGGGTGAGGATTTTCTTTTCTATTCCTAGCATGTTGAGAATTTTCATAAGGAAAAGGTTTGGGATTTTATCAAATGCTTTTTCTGTGCCTTCAAGATGATCATTTGTCCTTTGTTTTATGAATACAGTACATTACGTAATTGATTTTTAAATGTTAAAGCCAACCTTGCATTCCTGGGATAAATCCTACCTGGTAGTGGTGTTTAACCCTCATTATATGTTGCCAGACTAGTTTTTATAGCCTTACATTGAAGGTTTTTGTGTCTATATTCATAAGGGATGTTGATCTACAGTCTTCTTTTCTTGTGATGTCTTTGTCCAGTTTGGGGTCAGGACAACACTGACCTTGTAGAACAGGCTGGGAAATGCTCCTCCTCCTCTTCTGCTTTCCAAAAAAGTTTATGTGTGATTGGCATCATTCCTTCCTTAAATATTTGACAGAATTCACCAGAGAAGCCATTTGCACCTCAGCTTTTCTTTGCAGAAAGATTTTTAATCACTCATTTAATTTATTTTATCATGATAAGTCTATTCGGATTTTCTATATCTTCTTGAGTCAATTTTGGTAATTTATCTTTCTAGAAATTTGGCCATTGTGCTTATGTTGTTTGTTTCCTTGTTATAAAGTTGTTCTTGATATTTCCTTACAACATTTTTGATGTCTGTATTATCAGCTGTGGTGATGTCCCTTCTTTCCTCCTGATTTGGGTAATTTTGTCTTTTCTTTCTTTTTTAGGTGTTCATTAAAAAAATTTAAAATTGTACAATCATAGTTATAGCAACTTTATTGTTAATAAAAGCTTAAGGCTTGGCTGGTATGGCTCAGTGGATGGAGTTCTAACCTGAGAACTGAAAGGTTGCCAGTTCGATTCCCAATCAGGGCACATGCCTGGGTTGTGGGCCAGGTCCCTAGTTGGGGGCATGTGAGAGACAACTGATCAATGTATCTTCTACACATAGATGTTTCTCTCCCTTTCTTTCTCCCTTCCTTCCCCTTTCTCTAAAGGTAAATAAATAAATAAATCTATCTTTTTTTTTAAGTTTAAATAGACAGTTCCAATGTCCATCAATAGGAGAATGAAAATATGAAATATTACCAGCAATGAAAGACAAACAAACAAGGCAAACAAAAACGACCTGCTGATACAGGCAACAACATGCATGAATCTCACCAACATCATGTCAAGCAAAGACATCCAGGCCTGAAAGCGTGGGTATTCTATGGATCTGTTTGTACGAAGTTCAGAACAAATGAAACAAATCTGTGCTGACAGAAATAAGAAGAGAGGTTGCTTATTGGGGAGATCTGCCTCGCAAGGAAGGGGATACCCACTCTCGAAACCCACCCCAACCACACAGCAGGCTGCTGTGAAAGGTCTGGGCCCACGAGGAAACACCACGAAAGCCGAGATGCAATGTCCCGGGTGCCTGGTTAGGGAGCCCAGCAGAGGCTGTCATCCCTGCTTTACACCACTGGACACTGAGGCCCCGGGGTGCAAGGGACAATTTCAGCATCATACAGGTCCTGGGTCAGAGCCCAGGCCCTCAGATATCTGGCCTGGGGTTTTATTCACTCAGCTGCTCCTCAGGCTGAGCTCACCCTGACCCTCCTGCAGTGTGAGCCAGGGCCCCTCAAAAGTAGCTCTGTAGGGGACTCAAGACTTGGAAAATTTTAGCTTAAGGAAAAAGTTCTAAGTCTAGCAAGTAATGTGTATGCTAAAGCTTTTGTTTCAGAAACTACAGATAAGGCCCACCCTGGCTCCTGGGAAACAGCGGCCTCCTGGGGCACTGATAGAGGATTACCACCTGGGGACATCTGAACCTTTGTTCCAGGGAGAGCAGGCGACCACCCTCCCCCCTTGGGAACAGCTAGCTGCTGAGGACAGGAATGTTGCAGCTTCTGAATGTCAAAAGCCCTCACCGCACCTTGTTTGTCCTCCCCCACCTCCCTCATAAAAGATCTGGCCAGGAAAGAGAAGGGAAGATGGTTTGTTAGGGTATGAACCCACCATCTTCTAGGATCCGGATCGCTGGCCATCTGAATAAAGCACCCATAAAAGATTCAATTGCTGTCATTGCTTATTGGATTTGGTAGTGACAGGCAGCCCGAACACCAGTGTCTTTTCCAGTTACAGCTCCACTCTAGGCCCCAAAATATGTTTTCCTACCGCCTATCTCAAGTGCCTGCATGGTGGTATGGAAGAACTAGCCACATTCACCACCAAAGCCCAGAGGCAGGAACTGGGTCTTCGGTTACCACGGAGCAGGGCTGTGGAAATGGGACTCAAGGGGCCCAGACATGCACTGCAGTGATCAGCACCAGTGTCGGGGAGCGCAGGGACAGGGCCCCTGCACCAGCTGGCATGCGCCATGTGCTTGTCGGACGGCCCTAGGCAAGTCCCGTAGACACGCTGAGTTCTCTCGTCTACAAAATGGGCACCACAACTGCACAGGCTTGTTGTGGCAACTAACATGAACTCACATACCTGAACATGAAGTGTAAGCTCTGTAGAAAAAGGTTGCCATCATTAAGCATTGCTGGGATCCAGATGGGATAAGTTAGAGGTCGTCTGGCCATGCATTTGAGGGATTAGAAACCCCTGAGGCCCTGGGTATTGTGGGGGGCTGGCAACCCAGGCTGGCTCAGGGGCCCTTGTGCCTGGCTCTGCCCCACTCCCCAGTACCCACGATGACATCTCTGTTCCATCAGTGTTTTCTCGGAAAGCCAAGCCCCCTTGCATCTCAGCAGAGCTTCCAGGAAGTTGACACTCAGTTCCAAGAGGGTGCCAGCCTAGGGGTCAGGGGACATACAGACCCCAGGGAGAAGCAGCCAGCTTACCCTGCTGTCCTTTGGCATGGCCAAGCAACCTCTGATCTGCCCTGTGGGGAAGGCAGACATTCGCCTGTGGCCTCCAAGACAGCCTTGTATTCTCTAAGAGGGTGAGCCACGGCGCAGATCTGCTTCCACGGACTCTGGTGGGATTGTGTAGGCCCAGACCACCATGGCAATTCGCAGCCCCCAACTACACCACCTGTTTGCCTGGAGGCCAACCTGTTCCCAGCAGGACTGGAGTCAGCCAAGGGTGTCACGTGCTCTCTTCCCGCTGGCCTAGCCCTCTCCTGGTCTGCAGTCCCATGGGAGGGGGTGGGGGAGAATCAGGGTGGGGGAGAATCGGGGTGGGGGCCCACTCCCCACACGCCTGCCAGACTATCCTACACCCTTTTCCTCCCACAGGTGCAGCCCCTGCCCACTTCCCTATAGCCTTGGCCGCAGTGCCCCCCCCCCCACTGGTGGCACCTGTCTGGTGTGCAGTTACCTCCTGCCCATGTTTAATTCATGGCTGGGGGTTGGGACCAGCTTCCCAAGAAAGGGAAGAATTCCCTGGGGTCTTGCCCAGTTCCTGCCCGCCCACAGGGCACACGACTGCGGCCCCCGCCTCCTGCCTGGGTTTGGGGCTGGGAGTCAAAGCCACTGATGGGCCTGAAGGACACTGTCCCAGCCAGGGCATGGCCACCATTTGTTAATCCACAGCCCTGGAATGTTTGTGGGCCAATCAGCAAGGTCTCCAAGGGCTACCCGAGGACTCTAATAATCCTGCAATGATTAGCAGGGGCCATGGGGTCAGTGCGCACCACTTGGTTTGTAGGGCGGCTGTTGGCGGGGCGGCCGGGATTGTAGCTATCAGTCTTTCTTCATGCCCGCCCGGATGGGAGGCTGTTTGGACACACTGCTTACTCACCAGCCTCCTCCTTTTGTCTGCCAGCCCAGCCTGACTCCTTGAGATTGTGAATAGCTCCATCCAGCCTGTGAAGCTAGCTGGACGCCGGACGGCTGAGCCAGGCTGCTCCTGGATCGCCCTACAGGTCCCATGCTACGGCTGGAGCTCTCCCCTGGGCTGGGGGGGCGCTGGCCTGGCCTCCTGCCTGTGCTCCTGGCTCTCTTTGGTGTGGCCTGGGCAGAGGTGCAGCCACTCCGGCTGTGGGAGGAGCAGGCTCCAATGTCTGGAGGTAAGGGGTTCTGGATCAGAAGAGGTGGAGGAGCTATGACCTCTGCAGAGGGGAGCGAGGGGGCTTCTGGAAGCTAGCTCCAGGTCTGAGCCCTGGACATGCTGGTGTGCTTTAAAGAGCGACCCTCGAACAGTCTCGGGGCCCAGACCGATTGGGGAGGGTGGGCTGGACTGGAAGGGGAGTGGGCCCAGGCTGGGAGGTCAAGAAGGAATACAGCCAGGAGTGTGCAGCTGGGGCCCTAGGAGGGACAAACTGGATGAGAGGAGCCCCTGGACTTCTGCAAGCCCAGGGCTGGCCCCCTCCTCACACCCACCCCACAACCCCTATTCCCACCTCTCTCGCCCACCCCAGCTCTCGCCCAAGCTCCTTTACACCTGTCCCTCTCTCAGCCCAACTTCTCCACCTCTTAGTCTCACCCAAACCTCTGCTCCAGACCCTCCCACACGAGCGCACCATGCTCCTGTCCCGCCTCAGGTCTTGTTTCCTAAGGGCAGAATTGCATTCTCATCTTGACATGGTGACCCCCACTCCACCACCCAGGAGACGGGCCTAAGTCCCACCGCTCAGGTGGGCCTGACCTTGTCTCCCACCCTAGCCCTGAGCAGGAAGGAGAGTTTCCTGCTCCTCTCCCTGCACAACCGCCTGCGCAGCTGGGTGCACCCCCCTGCGGCCAACATGCGGAGAATGGTGAGTGCCCCAGCCCCGGCTCCCAGAGGGGGCGGCTGGAGGGGCAGCCCTGAAGAGGGCTCAGGAGGGTACATGAGCACCAGGTCACCTAGCCCATAGAGGGGACCCAGTCTGGTTGCCGGGGGCTCCACAGTCTCCTGCTTCCCAGAAGGCAGTCCTTTGGCCTTTCCTCACATCCCATCCCCGTTGTCCTGGAGACCAGAGGCACAGAAAGAGGAGCTTCACAAAGGAGCCCCAGCAGGATGGAGGGGCTGGGGGCCAGCAGGGGGCCTGTGTGGGACCAGGACCCACATAGGGGAACCCTGCTTCTCCATGGGTTTGTCTGGGCACCTGGGAGGAGCCCCTCCAAATTCCCTGCTCATGCGCTAGGACTGGAGCAGGTGGATTTCCCATCACCCCTGACTGAGGCTTTGAGGCTGGAGGTGCCACCCTGGGGCCCAGAAACTCTGCCCCCGTAGTGTGGGACCCCAGTGGCCCCAGGCAATGTGAACAGCCAGGGAGCAAGGGAGGGACAGGCTGGGGTGGCAGGGTTCCCCATGGCTGCCTCCCACAAACTCCTCTGAGGCTGGCTGAGCGCGGGTGACCTTGGGAACTCCCAGGGCAGTTTCCCACGAGTGGGGGCTGGACAGGCCGACAGGAGGGGGTCACTTCTCTCCCTCTCCCTCCTCTGCAGCAGCCCTGCCCTTCCTTCAGGCCCAGGTCCTGGCTCCCACTCTCCCTCCCCACACTCCCAGCTCCAGCCTCTGGTGCAGGGATGCTCCCAATAAGATGGCCAGCAAAACACCTTAGAAAATGGCATTCTTATAAAAGGTGCAAATGAAGTCCCCACAAATGAAATCCCCAATAGCCTCCCTCACACCTGTGACTTTGCCCCTGGGCACCCCTGGAGGGCTCCTCAGGCTTTTGTCCAGTGGGGCTGAGGCCCTGAGGGTAGTTTGGGCTGCCGAGGGGCCCCAGCTCCAGGCTTTGTCAGCGGTGAAGTCACTGTGGCCCCTGCCCAGGGCCTGCTCTGGGTCAGACCCCAGGCACAGCACTTGCCTCCCTGTATCCATTTAATCCTCAGGGCAATCTTAGCTCATTAGGATCTCGGTGTCCCCACTTTACAGACAAGGGCATTGAGTCTCATGGATATTAGGGGACTGCTGGAGGTCACACAGCTGTAATGAGGTGGCCAGGCTGGCCCAGGGCATGGAAGTGGGGCGATACATGTTATCCTAACTGCAGAGGGCTTTTTCCAAAGGGGTTGCTGCTGGGTGGGGCCCGGGGAAGACCAGCTCCTGCCTAGGAAGGGAGAGCAGATTAGAGCTGCCCCCGGGGAACTCTGCTGTCCCGCACCAGGGCACTGGGCCCAGACCTCTACCACCCTCGCCAATCCTCCTTTCCTGTTGGCACCCTAACACCCCACGGCCGGGTGGGGGGATGGGACACAGAGGCAGGGCTGCTGCAGCTTTTGGCATCAAAGGGAAGTGGGGGGGGAGCAGCTGAGCCTCTCTGACAATGGCCAGGGCTAGGTGTGGCGGACAGCACATGCAGAGCCCGTGTGGGAGGCTTGGGCGCTGCCCAGGGCTCACACTACCAGGTGGGAAAATTCCTGCAGAAACCCATCCCATCGCCGGGACTGGCGCTGGGCCCCCTGGAGCCCCTGTCCCCCTCGGGGGGGTGGTGCCACAGTTAGGGCCACAAGGTGCCCCCACAGGAGTCAGGAGGACGGAGGCTCGACGCCAGGGTGGAGCGGGCCCTAGTCTGGGGGTACAGACAGTGCCCGGGGTTTTTCCAGTAAGCCTTGGAGAGCTCCGTGCAGGTCCTGTCTGGCCTCCCCTGGCCCTGGCGAAGTGGGCAAAACCCCGCCCAGAGCAGCCAAGCAGGACACCTGGCCCAGGGCTCTCTTTGCAGGACTAGCTGCCCAGGGAACATGCAGGAGATGGCAGGAGAGGGCCCCCACTGATGTCTCTGTTTACACCTCCCCCAGGACTGGAGTGAGAGCCTGGCCCGACAGGCTCAGGCCAGGGCAGCCCTCTGTGGCAGCCCAGCCCCAAGCCTGGGGCCCACCCACCCCTCCACTTCACACTTGGGCTGGAATGTGCAGCTGCTGCCTGTGGGCTCCGCATCCTTCGTCCAGGTGGTGGGCCTGTGGTTCGAAGAGGGCCGGTGGTACAGCCATGCGGCAGCCGAGTGTGCCCACAATGCCACCTGTACCCACTACACCCAGGTGAGGCCTGGGTACTAGCTCTGAGGTCCCAGAGCTGTGGAGGTCAGCTCAGAGTGGCTAGAGTTTGTCTTAAAATTAGCGGCTGCATTTCCTCCGATTTGCGTGGTTTTACTTTTTTCAGCTTTAAATATGAAATATTTCAAACACAAATCAGATAACGGGCTCCCTCTTACCCACTACTTAGAATTAGAAAACATTACCTGTATTTGTTTCTCATCTCTGTAAAACAGCGAGGACATATAAACTGAACTGTGGCCCTGTCCTGACTGTGGCCCTGTCCTGGCCCTTCCCTGTGTCCCTCCGCAGAGGCAGCTCCCCTGACGGCCGGCGGGCTGTTCCCAAGCGTGCCTCCTTTGTTTTTCTTCCTCTATCTCTGGCATTGTTTAGGTGCTAAGGAAAACAACGAAAAACGCAGGCAAAATCCCCGGCGCGTTTTCATACCTTTACTGCATGTGACAGTGTTTTTCTACCCTCTCTACTTGTGCAGGTGGGTCGTTTGTTACTAGCTCTCACTAGTGCTCTCTGTCTCCTTTTGCATTTACGTTTATCACTCCGGACCAGCTTATAAGATTTACTGGCATGATCCAGATATCAAATGGGTTATGCACTATGAATACACTGAAATTTACAGGCATTTAGGTTATTTTTACTTGCTTGCTATTACAAGTCATGCTGGAACGCACATATCTTAGTTCCGCTCCCTTTGTGCACATGCGCCCCGCATATCGCTAGGACGTGCGTCCTTCGTGGAAGGGGAGGGGCTGGGTCGTACAGACCGCGCCCCTGTAAGCCTGCTAGGCTCTGCCAGGACTATCACCAAGCTGCACTCCCTCCGCAAACCAGCCCGCTCCCCCCACACACTGTTTTTAAGCTAAGTTCATACACCACACAATTTTTTTTAAGATTTAATTTATTCATTTTTAGAGGAGAAGGGAAAGAGAGAGGGAAACATCAATGCGTGGCTGCCTCTCACGCACCCCCCACCAGGGACCTGGCCCACAATTCAGGCATGTGCCGCGACTGGGAACCTTTGGCTCGCAGGCCAGCACTCAATCCACTGAGCCACACCAGCCAGGGCAGTTTTATCTATAAATAAGTATATATATCTAAAAATGACTCTTTGCCCCGGCGGAGTAGCTCAGTTGGTTAGAGCGTCCACCCGGTACACCAAGGTTGCAGGTCCGTCCCCTGTCAGGGCACGTACAAGACTGACCAATGAAGGCATAACTAAGTGAAACAAGTCCATGTTTCTCTCTCCCTTCCTCCCTTCCTCTCTGCTCCAGCCCAGCATCTGTTTTGATTGCCTACTGTTTGTTAAATACTTGGAGTATTTGCCCACTTTGCACGTCATTTGATGTGGAATAATGCGATGGGGGGGTGCTATTTTGGTTTTACTCATTGCTGGATTTGGTTTGCTAAATATTATTTGATGGTGAAATTGTCTTCTGATTTTCCTTCCTTATACTGCCCTTCCCTGGGGGATGGCAGTGTCATCCTGACCTCATAAAGTGGGTTGGAAGTTTTGCCTCGTTTTCTATCGCAATCACTCCCCTTTAGAACTATTTGTGTCCTCTTCTATTTTTTGTTAGTTGTGTGTATGTACATGTATGTGTGGATTTTTAATTACTGACCCAACTTTTAGAAATGGTCATAGATCATTTCAGATCTTCTCTTTCTTCCAGAGTTTTGCCGAGTTCTATTTCCTAGGAAATTGTCCATTTTATGTTTTCCAATTTATTGGTTATAACTGTTCATTTTTTTAAATTTTGTTGCAAATTTTATTTTATGAGTTAGTTATAAACAGTAGTCAATTCTTATCTTGGTGTTTAGAACTCTTAGTATTTCAGATTCTAAAAAAAATGAATTGGGGCTTTTGGGCCAAGATGGAGGCGTAGGTGGACACACTGTGCCTCCTCTCACAACCAAAATTAAGGACAACAAAGATTTAGAAACAAGAAAACAACAGAACTCATAGAAAATTGAACTGTACGGAAGTGCAACAACCATTCATCCAGACCAGTAAGAGGGGCAGAGTCACAGCAGGAAAAAGTGGAGGTGCAGACAGCAGCGGCTAGCAGACCCCAGGGGCACAGGCGGTGACTAGCAGACCCCGGGCACGGGTTGGCAACTGTGCAGACTCAGTGAGGCCGTGCAAGGTGGCTGGCTGACCAGGTTGTCCCACATTTGCGTGCAGATAACCCAGGCGAAGGGGAAGTGGCAAAACGGACTGGAATCCAAGAGAGAGCAGAGCAAGTGCCATTGTTCCTTCTCGGGCCATGCCCCCACATACAGCATCACAACTCAGCGACTGGGCTGCCCCGACCTGGGGAACACCTAAGGCTCCACCTCTCATATGTACCAGCCAAGACTAGGAAAAAAAAAAACAAAACACTGAAACAAAAATGGCTCAAACCGGAGAACAAATCAAAGCCCCAGATCCAATTTATCTAAATGAAGAAGAGATAGCCAACCTATCAGATGCACAATTCAAATCCTGGTGATCAGGATGCTCACAGAATTGGTTGATTTTGCTCACAAATTAGATGAAAAAATGAAGGCTACAATAAGTGAAATGAAGAAAAATGCACAGGGAACCAATAGAGATGGGAGGAAAACTGGGACTCAAATCAATGGAGTGGACCAGAAGGAAGAAACAACCAACCAAACAGAAAAGAAGGAAGAAACAAGAACTCAAAAAAATGAGGAGAGGCTTAGGAACCTCCAGGACATCTTCAAACGTCCCAACATCCGAATTATAGGGGTACCGGAAGGGGAAGAAGAAGAGCAACAACTGGAAAACTTATTTGAACAAATAATAAAGGAGAACTTCCCCAATCTGGCAAAGGAAATAGACTTCCAGGAAGTCCAGGAAGCTCAGAGAGTCCCAAAGAAGTTGGACCCAAGGAGGAACACACCAAGGCACATCATCATTACATCAGCCAAGATTAAAATGAAGGAGAGAATTCTAGAAGCAGCAAGGAATAAGGGCACAGTCACCTACAAAGGAGTTCCCATCAGACTGTCAGCTGATTTCTCAAAAGAGACCTTACAGGCAAGAAGGGGCTAGAAAGAAGTATTCCAAGTCATGAAAGTCAAGGACCTACATCCAAGATTGCTCTATCCATCGAAGCTGTCATTTAGAATCAAAGGGAAGATAAAGTGCTTCTCAGATAAGGTCAAGTTAAAGGAGTTCATCATCACCAAGCCCTTATTATATGAAATGTTAAAGGGACTTATCTAAGAAAAGGAAGATAAAAAATATGACAGTAAAAAGACAGCAAACTCACAGGTATTAACAACCACACCTAAAACAAAAGCCAACTAAGCAAACAAGTAGAACAGGAGCAGAAACACAGAAATGGAGATCACATGGAGGGTTAGCAACAGGGAAGTGGGAGGATGAGAGAGGGGGACAAGGTACAGAGAACAAGTAGCACAGACGGTAGGTAGAAAATAGACAAGGAGGGGCAAGAATAGTGTGGGGAAAAGTAGAAGCTAAAGAATTTATGACACATGGACATGAACTAAAGGGGGGAATGTGGGTGGGAGGGGGTGTGCAGGGTAGAGGGGAATGAAGGGGGGGAAGGGACAACTGTAACAGCATAATCAATAAAATATATTTATAAAAAATGAATTGGTAATGAAAAAATGAGTTGGTAGCTAGCTTTCACTAACATTCAGCTACAAATGTAATATCAGCTTCTTAAATCCGCACAGTGAAACGGCAGCCAGATGGCAGCCGCAGCAGAGCAAAATCGAACTTCATGGTTGTTCCTTGTTTAACAGAGATTTAAAAAGTATTTACTGTGTCTGTAGCAAATGTCCTTTTAAAATTCCAAGTTTATTTTTTGCCTTCTCTTTTTTATTCTTGACCAATTTTCCCAGAGGTTTCTGTATTTTAACAATTTAGTTTTGTTTGTTTTCATTTTAAAATTTTTACTAATTTCTGCTCTTGTTTTACTATTTTCTTTCTTCAATTTTATTCAATTTACCCTTATTCTTTTTTATATTCTTCATTTGGGTTCTTAGCTCATTAGTTTTGTCTTTTTCATTTCTGTTTTTATGCATTTAAAGCTGTGGCTTTCCCCCTAAAATTTGCCACCAGCGTCCCAGGAGCTTTGACACTTAGAGTTTCCATTGTCACTCAGGGTCCCAGTGTGTCCTGTTTTTCATCAGGATGTTGTCTTCGATTTTGAAATGCGTATTTAAACTTCCAAACTATGCTTTCTTCTTTACTCCTAAATTGCTTACTATAGATTTTATTGCACAGAATTGGAACATGGCCTGCAGGACAGTGGTTCTTTGGTACTGGATGTATCTTGCTCTGTGGTTTAGTGAGGGGTCAGCATTTGCAAGGACGCCATGAATTCCTGCAAAGAATGTATATTCTTTCATTGTTGGGCACATACGTATGACCACACGTTCGCCTCTCCCTGCCTCATACTTATCATTTTTAGTGGCTACCAGAGTGTGCTGAGCTCTGCCTGTGTTCTGACCACTTGTTCTCATTTCCAAGTTGTCACTGATTCTAGGATTTTTGATCTAAGTTTTGAAAACTGTTAAAGACCTGTATCCATTAGCTTTTGTTGCAAGACACACACTACCCCCAAATTTAGCATCTCACCGTTCTGTAGGGGCAGTTTGGATTGGGAGTAGCTGGGAAGTTCTGGTCTTGGCTGGGCCCACTCACACAGCTGTAATCAGCTGCCAGGTTGGCCAGACACTGGGCTGTCCAGTGTGGCCCCAACTGGCTCATCTCTGCCCTAGGAGGGCTCTCATCCACCAGGAGCCTTGCTCACGTGGTGGCTTGAGCGGTTTTATGAGGGTAGAAATTGCAGGGTTTCCTGAGGCCTAGGTTCAAAATTGGCCCAATATCACCTCTGCTGCAAGCCACAGGGCCAGCCAGACTCAGGGTTAAAGAGAGTCCTTCTGTTGATGCAAAGGACTGCGAAACCACATTTAAAGGGGGGCTGAAGTGAGAAGTGTGGCTGTTTTCACAATCTGTCACAAGGCCTTTCGTGTCCAAGTCCTTCTTTTGCAACTCTTCTCCACCCATCCACAATTTCCCCTCCCTTCAGGTATCTGCTGGCCCTCACCCTGCTGCTCCCCACCCCCACCCAGAAAGCCTTCCTGGACTATTTCCACCCATCCTATAGCCCCATCCATCACAGCGGCTACTTCTGAGGCCCCAAGGGAGGGGAGGGAGCTGTCTGTCCACCTGGTCTAGGGCCAAAGCCATATCTTCCCTCCCCAGGTGAGCATCACCTGTGCTGCTGGAGCAAGACTGGCAGTGGGGGTGACCCGATAGGATTTCTGAGCCCCTGTGTCTCCCGCAGCTTGTGTGGGCCACCTCGAGCCAGCTGGGCTGCGGGCGACACCCCTGCTCTGGGCACCAGGCTGAGATGGAAGCCTTCGTCTGCGCCTACTCCCCTGGGTAAGCCCCACCACACTGCGCGGTTGGGGCTGGTGTGGGCAGGACACTTTCACCTTAGGAGAGATGCCCACTCACTCACTCACCCAAAAGGCCTTGACTTGTTGGTGCACACCCTGTAGGAGAGGGCAGAAGGGGGTCAGGGGTCAGGTGCAGAGGTGGCAGCACCCACGATTGCGGCCATGCAGAATGTGGTCTCAGATGCCTCTTTCTGGAAGCACTACCAGCTTCAGGGAGTGACCCAGTGTTAGTTTGGAGGTCCTCTTTTCTTTCCTAGGAAACCCCCCAATCTCACCCAGCTCCCTGGCTCCCTGGCAGGGTCAGAAGGGGCTGAAGGGATGGATGGGGCAGGCAGCAAGGCCTGCCCCTGCCTGGCCCAAGGCCAGGCCCTTCCAGCCCTCCAGTGCTTGTTCTCACAGAGGCAACTGGGAGGTCAACGGGAAGACGATCGTCCCCTATAAGAAGGGCGCCTGGTGTTCACTCTGCACGGCCAGCGTCTCAGGCTGCTTCAAAGCCTGGGACCACGCAGGGGGGCTCTGTGGTAAGTGCCCACCTTGCCTGCCTCTTTCTGGGTGGTGGGTGTATGACAGCTTGATCTGGTGATGAGAGGAGGGTGGCCGCATCCTGATGGGCGGTCCCAGGAGCCCTGGGCCTCCTGCCTAGGGAGGACCTGCCTGGAGGCCTCCTTCCAGAGTTCTCTTCTTATCTGGCCAGAGGTCCCCAGGAACCCGTGCCGCATGAGCTGCCGGAACCACGGGCATCTCAACATCAGCACCTGCCACTGCCACTGTCCCCCTGGCTACACGGGCAGGTACTGCCAAGGTGAGGCACACCTGGGGTTCCAGATCACTACAGCGTGAGGGACCCAGGGAGGGGAGTCCAGGCCCCCCACATGCAGGCAGCCCCCAGGGGGTGTGGAGGACCTGAGTGTAATGGGCACGCTCTTGTGTGTGTGTGTGCACACACACTTCTGTGGTGTGTCCAGGGGCTGCACTGCACTCACTGAGTGAGTTTCCAGGGAGCATGGAGTGTGTGAGGGGCTCTGACCACGAATGTGCGGGTCCACACTGTGCATTCAGCACGCTTGCACCGAGCGCTGCCTGTCGGCCAGACCTGAGCTGTGCAGGAGCCTCAGAGTGGAATCACACCGGTACCATGGGCTCTGGCTTAGGACTCAGAAGTGGATTCTTCTCCCACTGTCTCCCCTCCCTAGCTGTGACCACAGGCATGTCACCTCCCAAACCCCAATTTGCTTTTTTCTACAACGAGGTCAAACCGAAGATGCCATGTGTGGCAGCGTTCCATCCCTCAGAGGGGTGGTCTCTCTGTGGCTGGCCAGTCCCTGCATGTCCACAGCCTGGGAGGCGCAGCATGGGGCCCAGGGGCTATGCCAAGCGCAGTCTCTTCCTGGCCCTCCTGGCAGTGCGGTGCAGTGTGCAGTGCGTGCATGGCCGGTTCCGGGAAGAGGAGTGTTCCTGCGTCTGCGACGTGGGCTACGGGGGAGCCCAGTGCGCTAGTGAGTCCTGACCCAAGGGCCCCACAAGCCGGGCCCCTCCCAGGACCCCTCACTGGTGTGCTGGATCTGGCTCAGACCTGCTCATGGTTGCCCGTTGTGCACATCTCTTCCCAAGTCCATGTTCAGTGACATTGGTAGCTTGAAATGAGCCATGGTGTGGGTATTTACACCACAGAAATTGGCAAGTGCTACAAATCAGAAATTTCACTTTGAGGCAGAGAGCTGGTTGTTACACATTTACCAGCACACCACTGACCCGGCTCACACTCTAGCGGGTGGCACCTTGAGCTCCGCTCCCTGGCAGGGTGGGCGGGTGAACCACGCTGACATGAGATGCCCCCACACACTCAGGCTGCCCCCTCCCCAGCCAAGGTACACTTTCCCTTCCATTCCTGTGACCTGAGGATTGACGGGGACTGCTTCATGGTGTCTTTGGAGGCAGATACCTATTACGGAGCCAAGATGAATTGCCAGGTGACAGCTGACCCCTGCCTTCCCAGGGGTCCCCCCAGGGTCTTAAGCAAGAGTCTTAATGGAGGGACGCTGGACTAAGAGATGGTTTCTTTGACATTTTCTGACCCCATTGACATCATTAGCATAAAGCAGGGTCCACTCAGAGGCCCATAGAAACCAAGAGGCCAATTAATGCCCTGAGGGACCAGGGACAAGGCCCCACCAACCTCCATCTAAGGAACTGTCCTGACTCAGCACCACCTGCTGGTGGTGAGCAGGTTCAGAGAGGCCAGAACTGAGCATGTTTTAGGAGAACCAGAAATCCAGATTTTCATTGGCATCTCTAGATTTATTAATGCTGACAGCCAAATCAAACGTATTTAAGGCACTGAGCAGGTAAAACAAACCCTTCCAGTGGCAGGATGCTGTCAGTCTGGACCCCTGGGGTGAGGAGGGGAAGGGGGGGAGGGGAAGGGGGGCCCCACTCTAAGAGGCAGGAGGCTGTGGTGGGGCAGTGAAGACCCAGCACCCCCACTTGCTGTCTGTGGCCATGGTGGGTGGCAGGAGGACTGGCCTGAGACCTGGGACCCTGCCGGCATGACCCAGAGCTGGGGTTGCAGGGAAAGGGCGGGGTCCTCGCCCAGATTGAGAGCCAGAAAGTACAAGACATCCTCGCCTTCTACCTGGGCCGCTTGGAGACAACCAACGAGGTAACCGACAGCGACTTTGATACCAGGAACTTCTGGATCGGTGAGTGTGGGGCTGGGATGCCCCGCAGCGCATCCCAAGAATCTGGGCTGGGGAAACCCAGAGCAGCCCCAGCTGACAGTGAGGGTGTGGTGAGGGCTGGGAGCCCAGAGCAGGGGTCAGGCTGCAACCCCCTCCTTCGGGAGAGAGTCCAAGCGAGAGAAAACCGCAAGGGGGGCCAGAAGAGCAGGGAAGGGGGCTTGGGGGCTGGGGCCAGATTGGCCTTAGGCTCGGGTCCTCCTTTCCTGGGTCATGGGGCCAACCTTAACTACCCCGGCCCAGGGCTCACCTACAAGGCCTCTAAGGACTCCTTCCGCTGGTCTACTGGGGAGCACCAGTCCTTCACCAGTTTTGCCTTTGGGCAGCCTGACAACCAGGGGTGAGTCTGGGGTGCCCCGCTCCCCTGGGCCCACCTTCTCCCCTGAGTCTGCTCGCTAAGCCTCCAGTCACCACTGAAGAACCTCCACGCAGCCTGCTGCCTGGCTGAGCCCTCCGAGGGTCTGAGCCTCACCTGATACCCAGGTGCCCAGGAAGTCAGGGCCCAGCTGGGTGCTGAGGTGGGACACATGCTGGGCCTCCAGGTGTTTGCGCAAAAAAAAGGAGCCCAAGAAGGCTTTATCCATAACCCCTCCATCTATTACCCATCCCCGGCACCGCTGGGTCTGTATCAGTACATCGACTCCCGAATTCTGTAGCTATCCACCCCCCTACACCTGTTCGCACAACAGCCACCTGCCCACCAGCCTGTGCTGAGGGTCTTCCGGTTACCTGGCCCTGCCCTGGTCTTCAAAGTCACAGGAATGACCAGGGCAGGGGGATGGGTGGAGGTGGTCAGGCTGTGTGGCCACCAAGGACTCTAAATATCTCACCCAACCCTCCCTTGACCTCCTTGGTGGCAGCCAGGCCTGTGCCCCTGGCCCACCTCCTAGAGGGCAGTGAGCCTGGTCTGGCGCCCAGGCATACCTCTCCCTGCTGGGAGGGAGGACCAGGGCCTGTCTGTTCCAGGTCCCCTGTCCACCCCTCATAGGCTGGTGTGGCTGCCGCCCTAGGTAGTGGGTGTGCCAAGATCTCTGGGCTTCCCTGGGAAGAGCTGCTGCGGTCTGGGGAACAGGGGAGGGAGCTTGGGTTGGGTTTGGCTCCCAGAAGCCCCCCACACAGGACGGAGGCACTGAGGCCTCTTAGATGCCAGGGGCCTGCTGGGATGGAAGAGTTAAGCCTCTCCCAGACTCCTGACTTCGTTCCTCCTGAGGATCTGACATCTTGGCCCAGCAGGTTTGGCAACTGCGTGGAGATGCAGGCCTCGGCCGCCTTCAACTGGAACGACCAACGCTGTAAAACCCGAAACCGCTACATCTGCCAGTTTGGTGAGGGCCCTCCCATCCACCCCCCCACCCTGTGGCCCTGTCCCCTGGGGTGGCTGCCGGGGCCCCATCCAGTCGGCCAGGACATCCAGACTGCAGGCCTGGAGAGTGCCTGGGCACATAGGGCCACTGAGAATGCCCTGCTCCAGGCGGGCAACTCGGAGGCCCGGAGAGGGGAGGCGGGCCCAGCCTCACCAAGTGCCCCAACTGAACGCACAGCCTGACCCAGCTTTCTCCAAGGGCCCTTCCTCCTGTCACTGAAATTGCTTCCTGGGGGTCAGTTGGGCTCCTCGATGTCACCCGACTCTCTAGAGTCCAGTGAACTCTGGCAGGAGGCAGAGTGGAAGCCCAGCCCAGAGCCAGCTCCCAGTAGCACCGGCTGGGAGGGTCTGGAGCTACACGGGACCATGGCCAAGGGTACTTCTGGACCAAGTACAGCAGGGTCCCCCTCCCAGGACTCCCTGGGCTGCCATTGAGCCTCGCTCTGTTCTGCTTCCTTTCCAGCTCTGGAGCACATTTCCCGCTGGGGCCCAGGGCCCTGAGGCTCAGTCACGCCTCTCCCTTGCCTCTGCCTGGGTGCACCAGCCCTGCTTGCCTGTCTGCCCATGTCTCTGGAACAAGGGCCAGGCCAGGACCTCAAGCCCAACATCTGAAGAGGTCCCAGACCTTGCAGGAAGTGGGGCGGGGCCAATAGGGAGGCTAGCATGGGGAAGGGGAGCCTGGGGCCCCTCAGTCCACTTCTGATTGGGAAGATGGGCCTCAGTCAGGTGGTGAAACAAGAGCCAAGGCCAGGGGCAGACAAGACCGAGACTGCTCTCCTCCATCTGGGCTGGACCCTCTGGGGCAGATGGAGGTTCCTCGTGGCCCAAGGTGCAGCCCACAAAAGATTAAACTAAGTTATGGAACAAACTTGTGAATGCTCATTTCCAAGGGGAACTCAGATGAGCCAGGATGATCCTGGAGGACCAGCGAGTTCCTGAAGCTCAGAGTTGCCTCCTGCCCACCTGAGCCTCCTCCTTGCTCACCCACGTGACCCAGGCCACACTCTGGATGTTTCAGGCCCTTCGTTCCTGAATAATGCACAAGGACGCAGAAGCCTCGTCTGCATCCCTGATGTCTAGCTCCAGCTCCTCGCATCACCGCCTCTGTCGGCCTTGTGTTTCTGTTCACACCCTCTCCCTTTGAGCTTTACACCTGCTCCACGTATTTCTTCTTTCTTTGTGATTATCTACACCGGGGTCTGTTGTGGCCCTGTCTCCCCCTGCTTCCTGCAGTGGTGAGAGGGTCCAGGCAGGCACTGTCACTGCTGTCCAGAAAGTGCCACGGCCCACTTGCATGCTGTTGTGCGCACACGTCGAGTTGCTTTGCTGGTTGGAGGTAGAAGTGTGGCCTGGGGCCACGGGGGCCGGGGGTGGGGGGCGATGGGAGGAGTACCAATCACAGGTCTTAGTTGCAACCGACAGAAACAGCTCTGGCTAATCATGGCAGAAAAGGAATTGATCCTAAGGACAATGATTTTAAAATGCGCAAAGGCCCAGCTGGTGTGGCCCAGTGGATTGAGCATAGGCCTTTGAACCAAAGGGTCACCAGTCAGATTCCCAGTCAGGGGACGTGCCTAGGTTGCAGGCCAGGTCCCCGGTGGGGGGTGCGAGAGAGGCAACCACACACTGATGCTTCTCTCCCTCCCTCCCTCCCTTCCCCTCTCTCTAGAAATAAACAAATAAAGCCTTACAAAAAAAACTCATCAAATTTTACAGTTGAAATAAATGCATCTTATTGTATGTAAACTACAAAAAATAAATAAATAAAATAAAATTGGCAAAGGGCTTCAATATATATTCTCCGAGATGACACTCAAGAAAGAGGGATGACACTCAATGAGTGAGCGCATGAAAAATGATCAACATCACCAGTCGTTAGGAAATCCGAACCGAACCACAGCGGGACACCACTTCACAGCCATTAGGACAGCTGTTTCCAAAGAAACAGACAATAATTGTTGATGAGGATGGGGACCGACCAGAGCCCTCATGCACTGTTGCTGGGGGTGTAACATGGTGCCACCACTGCTAAAAACAGCTTGGCAATTCCACAAAAAGTTAAACACAACTACCATGTGACCCAGCAATTCCACTCACAGGCATGCGCCCAAGAGAACTGAAAACAAGAACGCACACGAATTCCTATACACAAAGTTCACAGCAGCAGCATCTACAATAGCCAAAAGGTAGAAACAACCCAAATGTCCACCAACGGATGCACTCACAGGAAAATCGTGCTGTGTACATATAATACCACCCAGCCATTAAAAAGAATGAGGTACTGATATATACCACAAGGTGGATGAACCTTGAAAATATTATTTTAAGTGAAAAAAGCTAGTCACGAGAGGTCATGTGTTGTATTGTGTTGTATAATTCCATTTATATGAAACATTCAGAACAGGAAAATCCGTTGAAATAAAACAGACTGGCATTGGCAGGGGCAGCAGGAGGGTGGGGAGGAGCCGCTTGCTGGGGGCAGGCTTTATTCTGGAATGACAGACATGTTGTAGGGCTTAGGTGAGTGTGGGACTTCGAGAAGTCACGACTGTGGATGGACTAAGCGCACCACGCTGACTGATTTCATGTTACGAAAATGGCACCTCAGTTTAAAAACTGAAAAAGGGCAATGGTTGGTCACAGGATCCTGGGGAGACTCAGAGAGCCAGGCCGGGCACCTGTGTGGCCAGAAACAGCAGCCCGGATCCCACTGTGAAGCCAGTCTGGGTGAACCCCGTGCCCTGGGGCAGGCCCGGGGACTGCGGCGTGCACTCCGGCAGCCACCGCATGGAGCCACCTTTGTGGCAGCCTCCCTCCACTGGGGCCGCCAGCGCTGGCAGCCCAGGGCCCTTCGCAGCCTCTGACGCCCCAGGCACCAGATCCCCCTTCGGCTGCAGCATTCCTGCCACTCCGGTTTGTCCCTCATCATGTATGTCTGGACGCCATGGCAAAGGGCACGCCTTTGGAGCCTCCTCAGGGCTCGTGGGTGGAGGTGGCAGTGAGCAGGTCCTACCTGAACAGTCCATGGCAACCTCGTCTGGAGTTAGCGCAGGGCTGTGGTTCTCCTCGGGCCGGTGGCATTGGCTTCACCTGGGAACATGTTAGAGAAGCAAATTCTCAGCGGCCCCCAAGGTCGTTTTGACCTGGGGAAACTCTGAAGGTGAGGAGGGTTAGCTGGGTTTTAACAAGGCCTCCGGCTACCTCAAAGGCAGGCTCTGGCTCTAGAACCGCAGGCAGAGAGAGGCAAGGAGCTTGGGTCTAAAGCCAGACCGCTGGCCTTTGGGGCCAGGCTCTGCCACTACTAACTGTGTGACTTTGGGCAAGTTATTAAGCACAGAGGGGGACCAGTTGTCCGAACTTGCCTGGAACTGTCCCAGTTTTAGCAGCCCCACAGGCTGGTGTTACAGGAGAAACTCGGTTCTTCTTGCTCACGCAGTAAAGGATTACAGATCAGCAAGTCTACTAGTGTGCAAGCAGGGTTTATCAGTGACAGTTTCTCAGGGAAGAGAACGGGCCTTGCCAAGGTGGGGGGTGAGAAGCATAGGTTCAGGGCAGGGCAAGGTAAGGGTGGCAGGGTGGCAGGTCCTCTGTCCCAAGGACTTACAAGTTTGGCCGGATAGGGTGAAGAAGTCACATGTTGATTGACAGATAAAGGTGCTGCCAGCTTTCCCGGGGGATGTGAACACCCAAACTTAGGTATGAGTGGGGGTCTGTTAGCCCGAAGCCTTATCTTGCTCCAGACCCCATTTGTTCATTTTGTTGTAAAACACGTAAGTCACAGGAGACAGTTAATTCAAGTTGGGGCAGTTACCCATAGTTATTGAAGGGCTCTTTCTGGAAGCATTAGGGACTCCCTCGCAAAACAGATAGTGACCAGAGGTAGGCAACTAACCAAAGTTGTTTTCTGGGCTTCTACTTTGGGCACCGGGGGCCTCTTCCTCTTCCCCTTCCAGACATTGGGGTGAACACACAGTTTTAAGGCTTTCTTTCCCAGACAGTAGAAACTATGCATAGAATTTCAAGGGGTTCCCTCCTCCCGTGCTAACATGGAGTTTCTTGTGGTGTTGGAATACCTGGCAATATCATCGGACCAGCCTCTGGACTGCTGAGTTAGTGGGTGGGACACGTCTCGCCCCCCCTCCCTGCCTCGGTTTACTATCTAACCTACCAAACACTGGGAAACCCCTTTGTCCCCAGCAAACCAGGACAGCTGGTCACCCTAAATCAGCAGCCCCCAACCTTGTTGGCCCCAGGGGCCCGGTTTCCTAGAAGACCATTTGTCCATGGACCAGGGTGGTGGGGGATGGTTTCTGGATGGCTCAAGTGCATCACACTCAAGCTCACCTCCTGCTGTGCGGCCCAGCCCCTCACATGTCTCTCTGCCTCATTTTCTTCTGTAAAATGAGGCTAGTAAAACAAGTTAGGACATTAAAGTGTTTGGGACAGTGCCTCCTGAGACTGGTAAACACTGATAACTATTAGCTCAGCTAACTTTTTTATTCCTTCATCATTATACCATCTAAACCACATTTGTTAGCTAAATAAATTTTAAATAAGTACAGTGCTTAAAACTGTGCCTGGCGGATAGCAAATGCTTAGTAAGTCTTAGTTATTCTCATTCTTATTATTATTAGCTCTTAGCTAATACTTTTTGGCCACAACTGAGTCTGAGTTTTAAGCAACCATTGGAGCAAACAATCAGAACCATCCCAGCTACTCAGATAAGCCCCAGAGAACCCTAAATACCAAAATATTCAATCCCATGGACATTATTATTTTCTTCCTCCCCCCAGTCTCCACCCTCAGAATCCACCCCTGGATCACTTTGCTAGGTTTTTGCCAATATAAATTAGCAAAATCTCTCAGTTCTTTTGGTGATTCAGTCCTCATCCCAGACTTGAAGTCATTGGCCCTCTGGGGCCTGCAGGGGTCTGACTTGTCATTTCAGTCTGGAGAAAATAAAGGGAGGTGGGGGAGGGCACACAGGGGACTCCAAGGTCATTCCAAGATCCTTACTTCAGGAAATGCTTGCTGCTGGCCAAGGCTGCACGGGTGCCATTCGGGCACAGCGGGGTCCAAGCTGAGGGAGGCCCTGCCAGCTGAGCACGTGGCTTTGCAGCTCACCCAGGGCACTGGCATGCAGGTGGCCCATTCCAGGAGCAGGAGGGCGGATGTGCACTGGGGAGGTACCACGAGCTGGGGAGAGGTGCATGTCCTGCCCACCTACAGCCACGGGCCACCCCTTGGCCGCGTGTGACACTGACTACCATGGAGGTTGGGAAGCTCCAGTGGATGTGTGCCCAGGAGTAAAGGGGTGTGGGTTTGACACAGAGCTAGTGAGTTTCTGCCACCAGGACCCTTGGTATGACCAAAGGAGGGTCAGTGGGAGAAGGGGTAGACTAAGTCCTCCCCATCTTCCTACAGAGACCTAGCGAGGGTGTGAAGCCATCTGATGGTGTCACTCTGTAACCACTGATCAAGCTTGACGTTTGGTCTACTCTCTCAGCCTTGCAGTTGCTAGTCACACAAATCCCCTGGCTTTCTAACCACACCTTAAGCTGACCTTGAGCTGATTATTTGGACTTGGACTGCAAACTCCTCTTTTTTCCCTTGAAGCTGTGTGGTGCCACCAGCACAACACCCTGCCCAGTGGCCCTTGACTCCAGGGTTCTCTTTATACCCGTCTGTGGCAGGAGCCCTCAGGCCCCCAAAGCCTTGCCTTCAATGGGCACTTTGCTCTGGGTGACTGCAGGATTAACTGAGTCACCACTGCATGTCCTGGGCTGCCCTCTCCCTTAATACTCGCTGGATTTTCACTGTCCTCTGACCACCTGCCAGCCTTATATCACCCCATTTCCCTCAGGGCCTCTTGCTGTATTCACTCCTTGTGCTTTATTTTTTAATCCTCACCTTAGGACATGCTCATTGACTTTAGAAAGAGGGGAAAGGAAGGAGAGAGAGAGGGAGAGAAACATTGATGTGGGAGGGAAACATCAATCAGTTGCCTCTCATGCAGACCCCGACCAACCAGGAACTGAATCCGCAATCTAGGCATGTGCCCTGACCAGGAATCAAACCCGGGACCTCTCTGTTTACAGAACGACGTTCCAGCCAGCTGAGCCATGTTGGCTCCTAGTTCTATTTTTATTTTTTAACATTTTATTTATTTCTTTTTAGAGAGAGGGGAAGGGAAGGAGAAAGAGAGAGAGAGAGAGAAACAACAATGTGTGGCTGCCTCTCGTACACGCCCTACTGGGGACCTGGCCCACAGCCCAGTCATGTGCCCTGGCTGGGAATCCAACCAGCAACCTTTTGGTTTGCAGACTGGTGCTCAATCCACTGAGCTACCTAGTTCTATTTTTATATCAATCAAGGTTCTTAGTTCTAAGCAACAGACACTGATTCTGGCAACTCCAAGCAGAAAAGGAAAGTGTTGAAGAAACTGGTTAGTTCCCAGGAGATCCAGGACGTCAAAGGGTCAGATCTGAGAGAGACCTGCCAGATCTGCTGGGCGTGGATGCCACAGTCAGCACCCCCAATGTGGGGCGGAGGTCCCATCACCTTTGAAAGCTGGATGTAGTGGCTGCCACTGTCACCACTGATTCCTGAGATGTGCTCCTTCCCATCCACAGCTTTAAAGTTGGGTGTGTGGGTCTGAATGGAGGAATCCAATAATGTGCTCAGGCCTTAGCTGCAAGGGAGGCTGGGAAAGGGACATTTTTAGCTTCTTTCATGGGAGGCAGGTTCTATCCCAAAGCTGGGGATACCTCAGACGTGGAGTGACCAGAAGGATGACTCACATCTACTGCAAGAAGCCACCTGGGGCATCTGGACTCCAGCCTACTGTGCTCTAACCAGGGGCCTCACCAGCCACTGGGTTCTCTGCAGAGCAGAGCAGGTGATGGAGCAGCCCTGCACAAGGGCAGCATGGCCTGGAGGCACAGGCAGAAACAGGCTCCGTTTGAGCTACGTATCTTTGAGTAAGTCCTCTAACTTCTAGGAACACTGTAGTGGTTGTGAGGCAGGGGACTGAGATGTCACTGTCCTCCCAACTTGCTGTCTGCGTGGCCTTTCTCTAAGATGGGGGGTGCTACTAACATCTCCTCTGAGAGGCTGTTGTGAGGATTAAATGAGATGATGGATGTAAAGCCGGTCACACAATGCCTGGCAAATAGTCACAGTTTCGTAACTGACAGCTGCTGGTTGCAACCTTTAATGCTGGGATTGACACAACAACCCTTTCCTTTGTCCCTTGAAGCTCTATGAAAAAAGTAAACTGCTTTGCATCCGTCTGATGAATGCAGGGTGGGCACATCTGGGAGTCAGCTCCGGGACTCTATGTCCACCCACTTCTGCTTCTCTCCTGTTCTGTCTTTTTTTTTTTTTTTTTTTTAAGATTTTATTTATTTATAAGGAGAGGGGAAGGGGGGAAGTGAGGGAAGGAAACATCAACTGGTTGCCTCTTGCATGCTCCCAACAGCACACCCCCAACAGGGGACCAGGCCCACAACCCAGGCATGTGCCGCCGCGACTGGAAATCAAACTATGATTCCAATGTTGGAATGCTTAAAGTTGTCCCGAGGACTCCTTCCACTGGGTTCCTTTTCTGTTTTCGTTTTCTTATTCTTTTTCCTTCTTGTTGTTCTGATTGGTTTTTTGTTTCCACGCTTTCCATATCATTGCTTTGATTCTCAGCGTCATCCAATCTACTACTGATACCTGTGAATTGTTCTTTATTTTTATTAGTATATCCTCCAGTATCTACCTGGATCCTTTTTACACTGCTGTGATACTAAGTTCTTTGAGCATCCTTGTGACCAGTGTTTTGAACTGTGCCTCTGGTAAATTGCTCATTTCCATTTTGTTTAGTTTTTTTTTCTGGAGTTCTGATCTGTTCTTTCATTCAGGCCATATTTCTTTGTCTCTTCATTTTGGCAGCCTCCCTGTGTTTGTTTCTATGTAATTAGGTAGAGCCGCTGTGCCTCCCTGTCTTGGTAGTGTGGCCAATGTAGTAGGTGTCCTGTAGGGTCCGGTGGCAACAGCCTTGCAAGAGCCGGAAGTGTGTAGATCCACGTGCTTTCCTCCAGCGCCCCTTTGGGCTTTTCCGAATGTGTCCCCGGAGGAGCGGTGCTGTAGCCCCTGTGAGTCCCAGTACAGTTTTGACAGCCAAGTAGGCCATGGATGACGACCACAGATTCAGGAAGAAAGGGGTGGATCCAGGAGGAACCTCAGAGTCACAGGTGAAACTCTGGGGTCTGATCCGAACCCACAAACAGAAACCAGAATTGATTTAATGGAGTTCCATTCACGTATTCAGCAGACGTGAACTGAACACCTACCAAGTGGCAGGCCCTGAGCGGGCTGTGGGGAGGTAGCAGTAAGCAGACCTCCATCTCTAGAGTGGAGAACACTGAAGAAATCCTGAAATGAGACAATCTGCCCACGGCTGGTGCACAGATGGCTACAGTGCTTGCCTTCTCAGCCCTCTCCTGAGTGGGTTCAGCTGACTTGACTTCCCCACTGAGAGAGGGCAGCGGGGTGTCAGCTCGCTGGCCCAGGCTGGCTGCTCACTTGGTTTCCCACTCAGAGTACGCTGGCCATTTCAGATGCCACTGGCACAAGGGCTTAGCCCAGAGGCAGCTGTGGGTGTGGGCCTGGCAGCAGGGCCGGCAAGGGATGGGCAGACAGGCAGCTGGAGAACACTCAAGAATTAGCCCGGACCAGGACTGCGTGTCTCCTCAGAGGACATGGGGATCACAGACATCCCCCCAACCCTGTATTTTGACGGTGCCACCCCTGATTACAGGGCCCGGGAGATGGGGTGATTCGCATGGTGTAGGGTCTCTCCTGTAATTATTTGTATAATGGGAAGGAGGTGGTTCTCTCCCATGGCTGTCTCAAAGTGGCAGGGTGGGGGGTTCATTTCAGTGCCACGGTCCTCTGAGGATGAAGACGGTCCCTCTGGAGCTTGAGTCCAGCCCTGGGTGGGTGGACTCAGGGTCCACAGGAGGCCAGGCTGGGCTGCCCACCTCAAGAACTGAGGAGCAGGGAAGGGCCACCCAGGAAGCAAGCAGGAGCCCATGTGCACTTGGCCCTTCCTCCTGCACCCCTCCCTCCTCCCTCCCTTCCTCTATCCTCTCATCCTCTGCCCACTCTCTTACCCTCTCTTCAGATTTAGACATGGCTCGAGAGCCCAGCCCCGGCCCTGTCCGGCCAGGCCAGAAGAGGCAGTGGGACACAGTCACCTCCTGGTGAGTCTGCCTGCTGAGGAGGGAGGCTTGTTTGGGGCTCTGGGTTTTCCAGGGTTGGGACAAGGACCCCAACTCAAGCTGCCTATCCCAGTAACTGTGGTACCTGAGGTCCTTTCTCCCTGGGCCTCAGGTTTTGTCTGTAAGGCCCCATCTCACTGATGTCACCCAGCCCGCTTCTGCAGAAGAGAAAGGTGACCCTCCTCCCACCCGGAGCCACCGCCAAGGGGGGCACTTGGGGGGCATTTTCCAGGTATAGGTGTTTGGGAAATAACAAATAAGAACATTTCTGGATGAAATCTTGACAGTAACTTGTGAAGCTTTAAAAACATCTTCAAGAAACCTTTAAATAATTTCAGAAAGGAGGCGACCAAACTCTGCCAGCCAGTGTACCATTTTCACAGGCCTAAGGGGTGTGTGTGCGAACACGGGGGGCCCTTTGCCCCTTGGCGGGGAATATGTGATGGTCGTGCTGAGCACCAGGCTCGCTGGTAGGCAACCGGGTGGTTTCTGTCTGGCCAGTGAGGAGGCAAAAGACAGTGAGCAGGTGATCACTCTTAGGAACAGCATGCATGCAAACACCTGGTGCCGAAGGAGCTGGCCTCTTTTGCACTTTGCCCGGCTGTGTGTCTGGAAGTGGGATGCCAGGGCCGGGTGGTGGCGGCGGGGTGGGGAGGAGGGCTGCTCTGACAAGTCTCTGCACCTCCAGGTTGACTGGAGAGAGGTCAGGCCCAATCTCTCCCTGTAGGTGCAGCCTGAGGGTCCGTGGCACCCAGTGAATGCCAGTGTGGGTGGCTTTTCCCTTGCATTTGTTTTAGGATATGAATAGATGGGTACTCATGAGTAACCCACTGCTTTAAACTTGCGTTTCTGCCGCGATGCAGAACTGCGCCTCTGGTGTGTTGGTTGGCTGTCTCCTGTGGGAGACACTTACCTAGGGAAGTCTGTCCATCTGGTTTTGTGAGTATCTGCCTGCTGGGAGGTAAGGGGCTCTGCCCCACAGTGCTCTCACATGTTTTAGCCTGGCTACATTGGAGGCTGAGCGAACCCCTTAGTCAGTTTTTCAGCCCCAGGTGCAGTCTTCAGAGTTCATGCTCCTCCAGCACCGCGCCCTCAAGCGCAACAAGCTCGGAGCCAGCCCTGCTGGTCCTGAGAGGTGCAGGTCAGTGATGGGAGCAGTGGGGAGAGATGACAGTTGTCTCATGGGGGCTCAGACTCCATTTAGAGGGGCCCCACAGTCAAGGCCTGGGCAGGGGTGACCTTAAGACCCATGTGTCACCAGGGGACTCCAGGGGGGAGAATGAACGCTTCCCTGGGGCTTGGGGGTGCAGTGGGTGGGCAGCTATGGCTCTGGCCCCCTGGGATATTGCCCAGAGGAGGGGCAGATTCAGGGTGGGGTTTGGTGGCCACTGAGCAACCAGATGACCAGGGAACTAGTTCTCTTCATGAGAACTAGTCAGTCCAGGCCATGTGATTTTGGCCTCAAAATGAAATTTGTCAACCTGGAGGGAAAGGTTTGTGGTGGAAGAATCAACCAAGGTCCCCTCTCCCTACCCTTGCCCTTGCCCCTAAGGACACCTAGGGAAGTGGCCTGACCTCCGCTCACTGCACCATTCTGAAGGCACACTTTATTTATCTTTTTGTGGGAAGCCCAGGCTTGCAGATTGCAACCACTGGCCCAAACCAGGGGCACTGATGCAGCTGCAGACCTGCGACCAGGCTGCTGCCCCTCATGGAGAGAGGGGCGAGGCCACGAGTCCAGGGCACAGGCCTCAGCCCTGGCTGATGGCTGAGCGAAGGTGGGGGCGGGCGGAGCAGGGAGACCCCGGGTCCAGAGAGACAACCCCCGTGTGCGGCGAATGCTGCCGTGACAGTTCACACAGCTGAACCCCAGCCCCCAAACCCGTTCTGTTTCCACTCGGGTAGCTCCCAAGTCTGTGCTCAGTGGTCAGCGAAATACTATTCCTTTACCATCCAATTAGAATGTCACTTTAGAAAATATGTAATAAAGGGGGAAAAAAGAATTAATTTTTGCACCGGCCAGGAATTAAATCCAGGACTCCCGGGTAGCAGGCGAGCGTTCTGCTACTGAGCCGCCACCAACGCTACCACGAGGAAAAGTTCGCCGTGGCGGTTCCGGTGGTCCGCTGGTCTCCACCCAGTACAGGCGAGCCCCGGCCGGCCCGAGGGGGCCCGGACAAGCGAGTATTTTCTCGGAAAGATGGTGCTCTGCGGAAACTTGTCCCTTCAGTTCTGCCCCAGCTGGCTGTTTCTAGCCGTCAGGAGGCTGCCTGTTTCCTGCCTGGGACCCAGACCCTGACCCTGCAATCCTCCCCACACTCTGCTGGCTCACTCTCCTTTCTCCAAGGACAGGCCTCCCACCACCGGAATCAGCATCCCTGAGGTGTTCAGGCTGCCCACCCAGCCTGCCTGATGCCAGAAGTGGGGGAGGAGGGGGGCAGGGGTGGCCAGAAATCTCACCTGCAGGACTGGCTGCCCTGTGGGATAACGGGGAAGGCACCCCCAATGTCCTCCATCCTGCCTCAGTGGCCCCCATGGGCTTCGCCGTCATGGGCTGGGCCTGAGCTGGGTCGTGGGCACTCAATACCGTAAGTTGCTTCAGAAACTGCTGCCCCCAGTTTATCACATTTCTCCCTCAATTCAGCACCTGAAACTCCAGCAGCTGCGTCCCCACGGGGACCTTTTGCCCAGGCCAGGACCCAGTTGTCTCTCTCCATAGGTTTCCCCATCCCCCTGGGTACCAGGAGGTGGAAGTGCATTGAAAGAAGAGGGTGAGGCCAACAGTGAGAGCTTGGGGCCTTCCAGGCTGGTCCTTTCTCCCAGGACCTGGAGCAAAGGGCAAGCTGGCCTGGCCACACCCCTACCCTGCCTGGATTGCCCACCCATGTTGGGCCCAGCATCCTGGTGATTTTTACCCAAGGATTAAAGGCTCTCACACTCCCACCATGGCTTTGGGCCCTGACTTAACTTTTTCCTTTCATCCCTTGCCAGAGTAAGATCAAGAATGTCAGCAGTGCCTGGGTCAGGCAAGGAGCTTTTGGAGGGCCTGGCTCTGGCTGGCCGGAAGCCTGCAGGCGATTGTCCCCTTCCTGCCACCTGGAAGGTCCCCCTTATCAGAGGCCAGCCATGGGGAAGGTGGTTTACCAAGGTCACTTGACCAAAGTGACCTTGGTCAAGTCCCTAGGGGCTCTTCCAGTGGAGAATCCTGGGATTCTAAGGAAAAGCTTTGTACCTGTTTTCCCAAGTTAAGCTGCGGGCTGGGTGAGGATTCTGGCCCAGGACAGTGATCCTCCCCCATTTGTCTCTGCTGCAGCCGCAGTAACTGTGACCCGGACTACAAGCTGTACAGGGAGGATGTTCCCCGCAGGTAAGTGGGTCGCAGGTAAGTGGGTCGTGCCTCCTAGGTCCTCTGGGCAAATGGGAGGGGCGAGCTGGCCTGACCCCCTCTGTCCTGTCCCTAGGGCGTATGAATACCAGCGGGTCTCTCCACTCATCAACCACATGCCTGTCAAGATCAGGAGGACCCACACAGGAATGGGGGTCAAGAGAAGCTTCAGTCCCCACAAGACCACCAGGAAGAGCCACATGCCCCCAGGACAGAAAAGCAGTGAGTGAAGGGGCGCAGCCCTCATCTGCTCCGCCGGAGAGGGGTTGGGTCTGCGGGGCCTGGTGGAAACCCCAACTCCGGGCCCTCTAGTGGCAGGCCAGACGGAGGCGCTGCACGCCATCAGGGTGGAGCTGAGCCGGATCAAAGCCCGGGTGGACCGCCTGCTGGAGAGCCTGGAGCACGCAGAGCAGCTGCCAGGTCAGGCCCCCCACGCCCTTAGTGGCGTCCAGCTTTGCCCACTCCTGAAGGTGCGAGGGGCACCCGGAGTCCTGCCTTGGGCCCTCCCTATTGGCAGGAACCCCCTCATCTCCCCCCCACCCCCCATTTCCTCTGGCTGTTTCTGTGGCTTGAGGACCCTTGTGGCTTCTCGGTGGTCCTATGACCCCCACCCACTCTGCAGACACCTGGAGCCAGAGGAGTGTCCCGGCCCAAACCCATCTTGTCCCCTAAAGCCCTGGACACTCTCCATCAGTGCTGGGCAACCAGTGGCCTCTCTGGGACCAGCTGGGGCTGCCGAACCTAGCCATGAACTGGTAACTCTGCCCACACAGGGACAGAGAGCAGTGAAGAGAACAGGGGCCCTGGAATCAAGGGTTCCTCACACAGAACCACTGAACCCCAGCAGGAGCCCAGGGACCACCGGGCCCATGCAGAGGCAGGCAGCCCCCAGGACAGCAGAGACCCAGAAGAGGCAGTAAGTGGCCTGGTGCCTCCCCCATCCTCACCCTCCTTGTGTTTCGGTCCTGAGGCCTCTCTGTGAGCAAGGGAGGGACTGGGGTTTGTGTGGGAGCCTGGAGAAGTGGATGGGGCATCACCCACCACAGGCAATGCCCAGAATATGGCCTGTGCCCTGCTTATCCCCTCGACTCAGGCTTGGTTGGCCAGCTGGGCCACTTGTGGGCTGAAATACCATGTCCTCCCAGAAGAGGGGTGTGGGCTTGAGTACTGTAGAGGAAATGTCACAGGTGTGCCTCACAGTCCCAGTCCCCTTGCCTTAGAAGCACCTGGTAAGCTGGTTAAAACCCTGGTGTCTGCCCTTTTCCCGCGCCTGCCCCCACTTGCTGCCCCAGAGTCTCTAGGCTGCCTACACGGTACCATGCTCGCCAGGAAAGTCGTGGAAAAATACCTTCCTGGACGGAGAATATCCCAACCTGGATCTGACAGCAGCCCTTGGTGCACCATTCAAGCGCCCGAATGTACTCTGCCTGTCGTGTCCTCCTCTGCACTGGTGGTCCCATGCGGGGAGCTGGGCCAACCCCCACTGCCGTTTGGGCACCTCAGCGAGCCTGGGCCGCTGGGGAGCTGGCAGTGCAGAGCTTCCCGGCTTCTCTGCCTCCGCCCACCCTACCCCTGGCCTGCTGGGCTCCTGAGGGCCCTTTACTGCTGCCCAGGCCTGAGGCACATCTGGGAAGGCTGGACTAGATGGAGAGAATGCTTTCTTTTCTCGGTGGTTCTGGGACCCCACGTCTCAGGAAGAATCTAGAGTAGCACTCAGCTGCCAAAGCTACCGAGGGGATGGCAGAGGTGGGGAAGCCTGGGCTCTGCCAGCAGAGGGCACTCACACCGCGGCCCTGCCCTCTGGGCCAGAGTCCTGCTTCAGTGTGTCCTACCGGTAAAGAATCGCGTTTGGAACCAGGAGAGCAGCCAGTAGCTTAAACCCCCCCAGGCTCATTTGCTCCAGGAGCGAAGGCAGCACCCTTCCTTGCCTTCTGTGGTTTTTTTTAAGGCCTCCTAGTGGCACCTGTGTGATGAGAGGCAGCTATTGTGAAGTGAGGACAGTGACGGGAGGCACAGCTCAGCCAGACCAGCAGGGAAGCCTCCCCATAATGGTGGCTTTGGAGGTGAGATCCAGACACCAGTCCAGGAGCTAGCAGGGGCAGGATGCAGAACAACTGCCCAGCACCAGGTCACCATCCTGAAGCTGGGGTCCAATCTTGCAAAGGGCAGCTGGACAGGGCCCCTGGAAGCACTGTCAGTCCCCTCTGACCGCAGGTACTGCTCAGATGCACGCCCCCCCCCCCCCCCCGGCCCCAAGGCCCCACCAGTCTTCTCAGGGTTGGGGCCTCCACCGCAGTGGGCCCAGACAGCTTTCTCCAGCCACAGTGGAGTACAGGAAATATCCTCCTATCCCACTTCCTCTGAAACAGAGCTTTAAGGTCCTCAGCCTGTGCCCCACATGATACTTTTTGGTCCCAAATGCCCCATCTACCCTACAAATCCATCCTGCAGAATAAGGGTATCATTTTTATGTCCTGTTTCTATCTTGTCTTTTGCTGGTGTGATATTTTGTATTTCAGATCTGCTCTGGAAACATTTATGTCAGAAGAGAAAAAATAAAATTCATATTTCTTCTCCCTGGTCAGGGACTCTTGGTGTGGTCTCTGAGCCTTATTCTGGTCCTTGGGCTGCTCCAGGCCAGCCCTTCCTAGAGAAGCTGAACAGGCCCGACACCCAGGTTCAGAAGCCCACACCAAACCGGGGCACAGAGAGGGGACCAGGCTGCCCTGCCCGCCTCCAGTCCAGACCTGAGCACAAACCTGTGGGGGCTCAGGAGCTACCGGGGAAGGCCCAACCCCTATGGTCAGTCAGCCAGGCTGGCTCCACCCCACCGAATGGCAGCACCAGCTTTCACACCTGGCAACTTACCGGCCCCCTCCCAGGAGCCAAGACTGGATAAGAGACATGGCATGATGAAGCCCATCCAGACCCCCACTTACCAGCAGTGGAGGCAGCCTCTGCTGTGCTGCTCTGCACAAGGCCAGGGAAGCAGGGACCTGGCTTCTCCAGAGACCCAAACCCTTTCCGGCTACCCAACCCAGGGCCGTCGTCTTTCCCAGCACCAAACCAGGGGCTGGGGGTGCACTCAGAATGTTCCTGGGGCCACAAAACTCTCCCCACTCTTGTCACACCTCAGCATTAGCCCTGACTCTGGGACCTGAGGAGCAGCTTTTCTCACAAAGCACGTTTCCCTGTACCAGCCCCTGTGGCTTCTTTAGTCTCAGCCCGACTCTTCCTATGTTACACTAAGAAACAGGGCACATTTTAGACAACGCCAGACACCAGGAGAACAAGAACACACTACCCAACTCAGCAGAGACTTGCTCTTTTAAATCCTGTACCAAGAAGAACCACAATGGAAGGCTTTTTCACGTATAAAAGGGGTTGTGTTTTGTTTTAACTCAGATATAAGTGAGAGGCACAGCCCCCTTGTCCGTTCTCTTTAAAAAAAAAAAAAAAAAAAAAAGCTGCCCAGTTACATAGGAGAAAGTTATGCCCGGCCTGCACAAGTCCATCCCTCACAAAACAGCAGTACCTTCAGGTCCCGTTTTCCAAGTAAGCCCAGCTGAAGTCCTTTTCAACTTGGGAGTCAGACTGCATTCGTAGGTTTCTTAACTAGGTCACAGTTGGGGGCCAGCTCAAGAAGAAAAGCATCTTTAACCGAACAGTTTGCAAAAAATCGTTCCAACACAGCGGCCCAGTGCATCAGTTCTGTGCCCGCCTCCCCAAATCCTCCCTCTTGCTCTGAGTTCTCAAGGCGGTGCAGTCTGGAAGCCGACTGTGCAGGTCCTTTGGGGGAGGAGAGGCATCTGAGCTTCTGATTCAGGACATGGCAGCGGCGCCCCTCCGGCGGGCAGCCCGCACCAAGCACTGCTGCAGTACAGGATAGAGGCGCTGGCAGCCCTCGAGGCCCAGTCGCACGGCCTCGACCCAGCTCTCGGTAGGACCCCCCTCCCCACTGCCCAGCAGCCCGGCCACCTGGTTGAGCACGGGCATGAGCGCCACAGTGAGGCCGGCAGCGGCGCGCTCCTCCTCCAGCCGCGTGGGATCCAGCAGCCAGGTGGGCGCGGGCCCCGATGCGCGGCTCAGGCCACAGCCCACCACCAAGTCGTACATCTCAATGCCCGCGTCGGCCAGGGCGAGCGCGGCGGCCGTGAGCGCGGCTGCCAGCGCCGAGCCACCGTCTTCCAGCAGCAGAGCTGACACCTCGAGCTGCGCACGTGGGTAGCGGCACAGGCGCACGGCCGGCTCCAGAGCCTCCTGCAGGGCCAACGCCAGCTCGCGTTCCTCGCCGCTGCCCTGGGGAGGGTGGCGCCGGCGGCCCGCAAAGGGTGCGCGGCGGAAGTCACAGATCAGGCGTCCCCTCAGAGCGGCTGGGGCCTCCCCTCCTGCTCCCGCGGGGCCACCACCGCGCTCGCCGCCCTCGACCTGGCGCGGGCCGGAAACGGCACACAGCACCTTAGTGCCTCCCGCCTCCAGGTAGGCTGAGCCCTTGGCCTGGCTCAGCAGCCCAGACCGCGCGTACACGGGACGCAACCGAGTTGGGTCACGGGCGTCGGGCTCTTCGTCCTCGTCCGCAGCGTACAGCTGCGGCGGTTGCGACTCTTCGGGCCCGCGGATGCGGCGGTGGTCCCCGGGCATGGCGGCACTTGGCTAGCTAGCCGCTTCCGCTGAGCGCCCTCGCGAAAGCTGTCGGGACAGCGGCGAACGGCGCCGCAGCGCCCCCTAGCATCCCGGAGGGAGAACGGCGGGCGTTGCACAGCTCCGGTGCCGCTGCGAAGGACGTCTGGGGTTCCTCGGATGGATGCACCTGGGCAGGTCTGCGTTAAATACGACCTGAGCTGGCCTGGTTGACTTCTAGCCTCCCGGACCAGGCAGACCCGGGGCGCATGTCTTTTTCCTTTCACTTGTGAAGACTGTAATTATTTCTATTTTAAAATTATTTGTGTGCCTGTTTTATTGTTTCCCACTGCCTTGCCCAAGAGGGCAATGACGTTTTTGTCTTGGTCACTCCTGTATTCTCAGTACTCTGGCTGCCATCAACGCTTGAATGATTAGAATGACCTCTCTACCGGCCTGGATCGCAAGCTTTTTATCTCTCCGACACTCATTTGGCATGTGCTCGAATCCAGGGCTTCGGCCCCCTCCCTCTGCTGCTTCTCTCAGCAGACCTGCTTCTGCCGCCCGCCCGCCCACCGCTCCTCGTCAGCTAGCCTGCTGTACCCAGGAGTCATGAAATCAGCTGAAGCCAGTAGAAGTACGCAGTACCTTTAACCTCCCCGCACACTAGTCTCCAAAAACAAGGGTCTTCACCAGGCTTGGATGAACTGGTCTGGGGCCAGGTAGGGCCCCCATGCTCACTGTCCATCTTTGGGTCAAGAGCCATGGTACTTATTCTTCACCCAGGGACCCACCTGGGCTGTCACACAAGGGGCACCCCAGGGCGGGTAGGAACATAAATCACATAGCATCCTCAAGTATTATTGCACATGGTCCTTTTATTTTCTGCAGCAAAAATGATTCCTTCCTGCAGACCCACAGCCTCACACTGGCAGAGGACTATTTACAGACATGAGCATGATGGTGATAAATAGCGATCCTGGGACAGTGGTTCTACACAGATGGGGCAGAGGTGAAGGCTCCAGGTAGAAATGTAAGGTAGGCATTGAGTCACACGCTGGGCAAGAGTTCCAGTTACTGCTGGGTTAGAGATGGGGCTATTTAAAGGTCCCAACACTCAAATGTTCATGTGGCAGATGGAGAACTCCTGGCTGGACACATACATCTAGGTTTGCGGGAGACACTTCCCAGTGGAAGCCGCCCTTCCCCTTAATTCTTCACATCTCCTAGGCGGAGCTGGGCAAAGGAAGTGGCCAGCTTCAGTGCCTCCTGCAGGCAGCCCACGTTCTTGCCTGTGGCCTGAGCAGACACATCTTTGCCACCACCTTTGCCATCCATCAGGCCTGACACCTGCTGCACCCACTCACTGGCTTTCAAGCCCCGGTTGGCTGCATTCTGGAAGACACAAAGGTGATGTGGGCATCAGGACAGAGGATGGGACTGAGGGAGGTATGGAGAAGGGAGGGAAAGAAAAAGGATGGGAGACCACAGACACCCACTCCTGCCCTGGGTGATGCTGCTGGAGGCTGAGACAGACCCTAAAGGGGTACCAAGGTTAAGACAAGGCATCCTGAGTGACAAAGCCAGGTAACAGCCAGCACAGTTACACATCCACCAAGCAGAAGGCCTAAGGGGTGCTAGAGGTGACCAACAGGTGGGCAGGAGAAGGGTCATTTCTAACAGGGGTTGCACAAACATGTGGGGTTGGGCAAACAACTGTAAGAGCCAAGCTCCCTCATTAAAGCTGAGAACACCACCTCCCACTGGCATGGGGCTGCAGCATCCGGAGCAAGGCTGCAGCCTGTTCTGACCTGAGGGACTTGACACAAGCATGTGATCTTGCCGGCCTCATTATCCACTGTGAAAAGCATGGCAGCCGTCTGTGGGGAATGTGTCTTGAAGAGCTTCAAGGCTTCATTCAGGGCCTATGGGAGAACCTGGCATCAGGCCACCACCCTAGGGAAGGGGGCCATGCTCTCCATAAGTGTGGTGAGTTTGCAGAGCTCAGGTCTCAGAGCACTTCCTGAACCCCACCCTGGCCCCCTTCCTGGAGCAGGTGCTGGTCCTAGGAGCCTGCACGGACAGGGACTCGGCACAGGGCCTGGTCCACACTCTGACTGTCTAAGTTTTGCCTTCCATCTCCAGGAGCCACAGGTCTCCAGCCACCATGGCTCAGCCTCACCCCAACCCCAGACTGTGGGCCCTCAGGCAACCACTCCACTCAGAGCCATAAAGCTCAGACTTCAGCCACCAGAGGGCCAGTGAGAGAAGGAGACAAGCAGCGGAAGGGCACAGAGGAGGAGCCCCAGCCCCTGGGTTGCCTTGGCTGACGCGCCACTCTCCATCTCCAGGATGACGAGGGGCTGGTTGGGGTTGCTGTCAATGAGCTGCTTTGTCTTCTCCAACACCTGCGAGGAAGGAAGTCCGGAAGAGAGGTGTCAGGACTACAGCCCAGACCGCAGCCCAGATAGCAGTCTGCATGGACTTTGCTGGAAAAGCCCCCGGGGTCCCTGCCGGCCACCAGCTCTGCCAAGACTCACTCGCTTCTGGACATCGGCTTTGCTAGCACGGTCCAGGTCGTCCATGATCTTCTTCAGGGATTTGAGACTCTCCCGGAATTCATCCTTCTGCCACTGGGGGATGACTGCGGTGGCCAGGGCCTGGAACCAGAACCAGAGGGCCACTCAGATATGAACCACAGGACCCAGGATGTGAGGCTCCAGCCCAGTCCAGCCCACTCTTCTGGCTTTGAACACCAAAGTCCTCCCGATGAGTATCCAGAAGGAGAGAGAAAACAAAAACTAAAAAGGTATCCACTGGCCTTGAGACCAGTCACTTTACGAGTAATGACAGCAGTTTTAATGAGCAGGGCTAGAGAGGAAGAGGCAGAATAAAGAGCTGGGAACCCTGTAAGTCCTGGTCCCTTACCAGGCAGCGAGCACAGCCCGTGGAGGGCTTACTGAAGTCCGGAATACTAACACCACCAGAAGGCCTGGAAACTGGACATCCACAGCACCTCCCCCAATACCAGGGCCCACTCATGCTTGGGATGGGCTCCCCTCCTACTGGCAATGGGGGCAGCAGGCAGGTTCCAGGGATCCACAGGCCTGGATCCATGGACCCCCTATTACAAGGCTGCATGACAGCAGAAGTCGGTCCAAAGGCACAATGCACCGAGAACCAAGACTTGAGAGTTCTTTCAGAACAGGGTGTGTCTGATTCATCAGGCCCAGGACCCAGCACTGAACAGGCCCTAAGGAAAGAGGGAAGCCACCCTACCTCACCAAGGTCAGCGACCTCCCTCTGCACATCCTTGTTTGGCACAGTCTGGGCCTTCACTTTGGCCTCCATGACACAGAGGGATTTCTTCAAGCTCTCTGCTTTCCTGAGGGCCTGAGAGGGGAACAGTCGGGGGTGAAAACTCCGGGTAACTTTCAGCTTCACTATTCTGTCTGTAGACAACTGTAGCCAACACTGATGAAAGGCTATGGAACAACACATCTCCAGGACACCAGAAGTTTCTCTTCCTTCAGGGAGCCTCTGTCCCCAAAAAGCAGCAGCTTCCTCCCATGCCTGGCCAGCAGAAAGGCTACACTAACTCAGCTTCAGGGGGTAACCCAGAACTCGTAAGCCGAGCGCCTTTCTCACCCCACCGGGCTGCAGCACACTTCAGGCACAAGCTGCAGTCCCCACCCCAAGCAGCTGTCCCCACCTGGAACTGGACACACCCACCCCAGGGAGCTGTGGCTGACTGCTGGGGGCACTGGAAGCCACGACAAAACTATGGTGTACCCTCTTAGGCGCAGATACGTTACTAGGTAGAAGGCAGCATTCATACGCGCTTTAAATATGAAACCCAAGATAGCTGTACAGTATTCTGCACTGGTGGCTTTCTTCTGCCAGGTAGGGGTAAGCGGAGGACATTTTGGGGGTAGACCTACCTACACTTCTGCTTCTGACTGCAGAGGCCACGTAACCATCTGCACTACACATCTGCAGATTAAGCGCCTCTTGTTCAAATTAAGCCATGAACCAGCCTGATCTGCTCACCTTCTGGGCTTCGGCACCTGTGACCGCCACAATCCTCCGAATGCCCTTGGCAATAGCTTCTTCGCTCACAATCACAAAAGCTCCCGCGTGACTCGAATTCTGCAGGTGACTGATGGCAGAACACAAAGTCCATGGTCACCAGGAAGCGCAGGCGCCCTGGTTCCTGCTGCACCCCCTGGCTCTACGGCCCTGAGCTCTCCCAGGTAGGGGCTTCCAGCGAAGCTCTCACAGAGGGCAGTGGAAAAAGGCCCATCATGTTTGAGGGAATTTCTGAATCCGGCTCCAGCCCTGAAGGGGACGAGAAGGCCTGGGGCTGACAGCAGCGACACTGAGCAAGACACCACCTTTCTGAGCCTCCGTTTTCTCACGTATGAGTGGGTGTTATGCTCCCTCACCCACTTGATTATTGGGCTGTTGCAAAAATCAAATGAGATCAAATGAACGTGTGTGCAGTCCCTAATACCCAACCCAGCATCACTGTTGGTGGGCTCTACGCTCATTCACGTTTTCGGCTCTCTCTGGTGGAACATAAGTATATTCTTCTATCCCAGCTCACTAGCTGAGAATACTGGAGAGAACCTTTAAAATCTTACCACAACCCCTTAAACAAACAGGTTTTGTTCCTCAGTTGCTCAGAGAATCTCAAATGTTCACTGTCTCCCAGCCGCTCTGTGAGGGCAGCACGGAGCCATCAGAAGCTGTGCTCCGTGCTCTGAAGAGTATGTGCACCATGTCAAGGCAGCAGTAGGCCTGGAACCTGGTCCCCAGGTCCCCACCCCGCCCTCCTCATGCCCTCCTGTGCCCTGCCTTCCTGAGACCTGTGGGAGGTCCTGGATGGGCTTGCTGTGGCCCTAAGAAGATTTTTGCCAGGCTTCCTTTGGAAGCAGGAATTTTCCAGGCCACCATACCATCCCAGAAGCCCCATGGAGGTTCCAAGTGCTATGGAGGAATTCAGGTTGGCAGAAATCAGTGGTTGTCCCAAGCCAAACTGAGCTGGACCTACCGTGGGGCCTGACCTGGGCTCTGGGACCATGGGGCTTGTTGCTCGATGCTGTTCAAGCTGGCAAAGGGAGTCAAGTGAGGCCCCAAGAAGGGAAAGGGGCTGGGACCAGATCCGGAGCTCGAAGAGCACTCATGGCCTTGCTGAATCCTGAATTCACAGGCCAAGGATCCCAGCGCTCGCTGGGACAAACTCAAACACTTGTGTGGTGAGTGCTTACTTCTCCTAGGAAGAAGACCTTGTCACAGGCCCAGGGCACATTCATGTCAGACACAAGCACTAGGACGTGAAGGTTCCTGGGAATTCTGTTTGCCAACTGCATTTCTGTGGACTTCATTTCAATCTCAAGATAAACAAGAGCTGGTCCAGGACCCACATCCTCCAGAGGTAATGCCAGTAACCCTGCTCCACTGCACCCCGAGGTACTCACGTTCCCCCGCAGAACTCAACAGAAGTGAGCGAACCAGCAGGACCAGAGGGGTCGTCCAACAGCTCGGACACTGGGACGCCGATGGAGACGACCCGCACAGGGTCAGGATAGGTTTCATCGAACACGGCCCGCAGGCCCTGGATGGCCTTCGCTGCTGCCAGGGGACAATCCTGGGCATAGACGGGCTGCCGGGGAAGAAGACGGAAACAAAAGCTGGAAACACCTTCTCTGGAGGTGCCGCCGGAAGCAGCAGGGAAAGTGTGGTCTTGCAGGCAGGTCTCTGGGCTTCTAACCCCAGCGTTGCTGTCGGTGCCTGGAGCCTCCCGAAAGGCGGCTCCACCCATAGTCCAGGAGATCAAAATAGGATTTCCCACAAATGCTTGTTAAACTGTGAACCAAACCTCCTATGGATGTGCTATTGGTAAAACAGAGCTAACTAGAAGAGCGCTGGTTGCCTGAGCAGGGCGTAGAGCAAAGACGGCTCTCTGCCTGCTCCCCAGGCGCCCTACGGCCCCTCCCTGGAACACCACCACTGCGCCCGACACAGTGTAGCTTGAGAATCACTGCTTCAGGCAAATCTGTGTGCCAGACAGAATTCAGTAGGATGGAGTGAGAGCATCTGGACTGCCAAAGCTCCGTGGACAGAAAGCGAAGGTGCGGGAAGGAGTGAGGTTCAGGGCCCCGGAGCTTATTCATAATCCCACCTACCTTGGCTGCCTCAATCATCTCATTGGCAATCTGTTCGGCCTTCTTGATCTGTTGGGTGGACATCGCTCCCTTGGCAGTGAAGTCAAATCGAAGGCGATCAGGAGCAACCAAGGAGCCTCTCTGGTCAGCTTCCCCAAGCACAGAGCGCAGGGCGAAGTTCAGAATGTGGGTAGCCGTGTGGTTGCTCATGACTGGTCTCCGCCGGGGCTGGAAAGGGCAGAGCCAACTGGTGGAGGGTCTGCAACGGACTGCTCGCTGTCCCCTAATACTTGCTCTCCCCTTCTCCCCAAGTGCTAGCAGTTTTAGTTGGACTCCTTGCTGCCCAGAATAAAGACTACATTTCCTAGCTTCCCTTGCAGCTAAGTGTGACTAAGGCCTAGTCTATGTGCTGTAAGCATACCCTCAAGGGAAAAGGCATGTTTTCCCCTTCCTCCTTCTCCCTGCCTAGGACAGGAGTTGGCAAACTATGGCCTATGAGCCAAATCTGGCCTATCAACCGTTTTGATGACTAGGTCACGTAGAACACAGCCACACCCACACATGTGCACTGTCTGCGGTGCTTCTGTGCCACAACAGCAGAGCTGAGTGGTAGTGACAGAGACCATATGTTCCAAAATATTTACAATTTGGCCCTTTCCAAAACAGTGCCAGAAAACGAATCTGAGTTATCTTCTTGGACCATGAAACCAAGGGCGGCACCCCAGGGATGGTGGCAGAGCAGCAAGGTGGGCCCGGCGACTTTGCTAGGCACAGCCTCCGCATCACCATGGGCTTTCAGGGGAGAAACACATTCCTAACTTGTTTCTAGCTACTGTTATTTTGGAGTTCTGTTACATGCAGTAGAAGCAATTTCTTAATTAATATAGGGTCCTTGGCCCCTGAGGAAGTTCCAAGGTTAACCTGGAGAAGGGTAATCCATGAAAACCAGTCTACAGGATCTCAGCTGAAATCACCATGGACTGGCACAGGAACATACAGATCTAACTCTGACACATCCCTCATAAAATTTACTTGTAATAATCCACTTATAATCTCACTCAGGAGTGATAACAATGATGGACCGATTTCAAGCCAAGGAGGGAATTCCTTTCATGAGCAGTGAGTCCATCAGACCACCAGAATGCAGTCACGCACCGCACAGCGTCGTCTTGGTGGATGACAGACCGTGCAGCCTAGGTGGGCAGGAGGCCGTACCGCCCGGGGCTCTGTGAGCGCACTCTACCGCGTGTGCACAGCAGCGGAGCCACCTAACGCCGCCTTTCCCGGAGCACACCCCCACTGCTGCACGGGGTGAGGCTGCACTTTACACGTCAGAGAACTGACGTTGACTGCCCCTCAATAAAGCGGAAATTAAAGAGAGAAAAAGGAGGTGATTGCTGCCAGACTGCGGGCAGACCAGCACGGTTCAACGCACCTCATCGATGAACAGCCGGACCTGGTCCCCCACTCTCAGGTGGCCGTAGAGCGTCCCCACGTGCAGCACGTACCCTCCTCGCACCTGAGTGTTCTTCACCGTGAACTCAGTTTTCTGCAAGGAGTCACGGAGACGACCAGTAAGCAAACCAAGACACACATATCATAAATTCTCTTTACATATTCAAATCACACACATGCACATTCTCTAAGGCTTTCCTCACTGGCATGTGTATACATACACACACACCCCATTAATACCATTGTGTGTGTCACACGTGCACATGCGCCACGGTGTGCATATTTACCATTACACACACGCGCTACTTTAGACACACTCACACTAGGCTTCTCCTCCAAGACTCATCCGGAGTCTCAGCGGTGGCAGAGCTGGAGGCTGAGACTCCGACAAGGATGTCTGTCCTTCAGAGAGCTGCCTCTCCTCACCTGTGAGGACAGCGTGGCGGAACCGAGGACCAGCCTACGCAGCCTGGCTGCGAGCAGCCCGCTGTAGGGCACCTAACAGCCGTGAAAGCAACACGGTGCCACAAGCAGCTCCCGTGGTGTCAGAAATACGGACCACGGAACACAACCCAAAAGTCAGCTGCATCTGCTCCCCAAGGCCAAGAGTGCTGAGGAGCGAGCAAAGCCACCCTGGACCGGGCCTGGCCCTTGGTCAGACCCCCTCCCTGGCTCACAAGGAAGAATGCTGGCTCACGTCTTCGATGCTGTCGTCCACCTTCACCAGGTAGCCTTCGTCGTAGATCTGCCCGCCCTGCTCAGCATAGAAGCAGGTCTTGTCCAGCACCACCCCACACTCCTGGCCCGTGGACACTTCTTCCACGAACCTCTTCTCCCTGCGCAGAGCCATCACTGTGGCCACCGTGCTCTCGAACGCTGCACAGGGGGACACCAGGTCAGAGACTGCGCACACCTTTCTTCCCCATCTGCTGCATTGTTACTCAGACTCTCTTTAGGGCCTATTTAACTTCGTCCCAGAATGAAGCCACTAGACTCCAGAAAAAGGCTTAACATGCTGGCTTTCCACCAGAGAATGCAACACTCAGCAGGGCATCCAAACTGGCCTGGTTCACTTGGACCCGAGGGCTCTCTGGGATGCGAGACTTTCAGTGTCGAGACTGGGACAGATCTGGGAAAACTGGGACGGTCGGCCACCCTGACTCTGAGCTACCGAGCAGAAACTGGTGAATCTGATCAGCAGTTCAAGAGTAGTAACAAAATCCCTACTTCAAGGTTAATTCACAAAGAATACACTCTTGTGGCTTGCTTGGATAGATTTAGGTATTTCTGCTGGAGCAAAAGAGCAAAAACATGTAGTGCCTGTGTATTTCTTTTGATTCTTCATAACCTCAGAATGTTACTAACCCCAACGCAAAATTCAACAGCCACTGGGACTTGCATACGGTCCATTTCCTAACAGATGGTGGTACAATGAGAGGCAACTAGGTGAAGAGTACAAGGAATATCCCTGTAAACTTCAAAACAAACCCCCCAAAATACCTCCCTCTAAATTTGTAATTATCTCAAAATAAAGAGTTAAAGAAAATCAATGGCCGACAGTTCCCACGAATGGAAAACCGCACAGCAGGGCCGGGCAGCGCTATAGGAGAGGCCGCCCCGAGGCCCAGGTGACGTACTGTAGCTCCCGCCGGCGTCCGAAAGGTAACTGTACTTCGGAGAATCGTCTGTGGCCTCCAGGCTCTTTTCCCGGAGCTCTTCGATAGCATAAATGTCCAGCATGATGTGGTCTTCGCCACCGGCTCCCTTGCCCTGTGATTTCAGCTGCCAGGAAAAGAAACAAGCATAGTTACACTGATGTAGAAGACAAAGAACCCTGAAGCACTCAAAACTGCTACACGGTGCCCAATGTAAAGCTCAGCACTTCCGATGTTTAGGGCCAAGGAATTCTCCGTTGCTGGGGGCTGCCCTGTGCACTGCAGATGTTGAGCAGCATCCTGGCCTCTGCCCACCAGATGCCAGTAGCATCGTGCTCCCAGTTGTGACAACCAAAAATATCTCCAGACATTACTGCCAAATGTCCCAAGGTGCCAAAATGCCCCTGTTGAGACCTGCTGTCTAGGGAAAACCAGAGTTTCAAAGACTTTAATGAAAGGAAACTCTTGCTTGCTGTGCGGCCAAGTCCTGCCTCAGCAGGCGCTATGTCTCCTGCTCACTCCCCAAATTCTTTACCTGGGCCAGCTTCCTCTCCTCTTCAAAGCCGTCCATATCCACCACCAGGCCCTTCTCTTCAGCAATCAGCCCAGTGAGATCCACAGGAAAGCCATAGGTGTCATACAGGAGCCAAGCAGTGTCCCCTACAGAGCACAAAGGAATTCTGTCAAGTAACGTGGACAGCCCCCTTCTTTTCCATCCCAAGGCCTCCGCAGGAGGACAGTGACAGTGACAGAAGGGATTGAAGAGAAAAGATAAGTCAGTGTTGGTTCAGTGCACTTGTCAAAAAACCTATCAAACCCTGGTTGTGAGCACCCTAGGTCCCTGACCATGGGAGGCAGAGCCGGGCAGTAAGGTCTAAACCCCTAGCTCTCCAGACTCCCCTCTGGCTTGCCATGGGCCACAATTCACTTATCCCACTCCCTGCTTTCTTTAAAAGTCCCCAAAGAGCCCTGGCTGGTATGGCTCAGTGGATTGGGTGCTGGCCTGTGAACCAGAGTGTCACCAGTTCAATTCCCAGTCACAGTACATGCCTGGGCTGTGGGCCAGGTCCCCAGCTGGGGGCGTACAAGAGGCAAATGATTGCACATTGACGGTTCTCTCCCTCTCTTTCTCCCTCCCTTCCCCATTCTCTGAAAATAAATAAATAAATATATATATATATATATTTTTTTAAATCCACCAAATCTTTTGGAAATTACTTGCAGGTGGCATGAGAGGTCTCCAAGCAAAGCTCTGTTTCTTAATTTAAACAACTGTGTTCAGTTTGTGAAAATTCATCAGGTTTTCCCCTTGTAAATTATATTTCAGTAAGAAAAAAAGCTTTCAGAAAACACAAAAATAAAAAATAAAAAAAGGGAGCCCTGGCTGGAGTGGCTCAGTGGACTGAGCACGGGCCTGTGAACCAAAGGGTCACCAGCTAGATTCCCAGTCAGGGCACATTCCTGGTTGTGGGCCAGGTCCCCAGTAGGGGGCACTTGAGAGGCAACACACACTGATGCTTCTCTCCCTCTCTTTCTACCTCCCTTCCTCCCTGTCTAAAAATAAATAAATAAAATCTTTTGAAAAATGGAGGGGGGAGAATAAAAAACAAAAAATACTGTTAGAATTCATTTATCTGGTCTGGTAAAAATTAAAGCAACTTTCAAAAACCAGTATATACTGTATGTTCTCATTTTTGCTTGAAAACACACATACACACACAAATTTGTACGCAAATAGAGAAAAGCCCTGAATACACCAAACTCTTAAGAGCTGTTACCTTTGAGAAATCTATTTGGAAAAGAGGATTTTTCCCTTTTACTTCTATGTTGTTGGAATACTTTACCATAATAATGTGTTTTGTAATTTTAATATAAACCCCATTTTACACGACGAGCAGTTTAACCAAGCTATGCTTAGCCTCTGCAGATACCGGATTCCACTGTCAGTTTGGGAAAAAAGGGCCTCCCTCTTCCAGAAAGATGAAACAGCCTAGGTAGAGAAAGGAAGAAACTGGTCCTTACCAGGAATGGTCTTGCTGTCTCCCAGGCTCTGAATTTTCCTGTCCAAGATGCGACGCCCTCTGCTGAGAGTCTTCAGAAATTGCACTTCTTCTTCATTAATGATGTCCTTCACCATATCTGGGTCCTTCTTTAGCTCAGGAAATGCATCTCCCTGGCAAAGTGGAAACAGATGTGGGCCCAGTGAAGCCAGCCTTTAAAAATTCTCATTAACATTATGCTACCTCCCACCCCAGCCCTCTTAAGGTATGTGCTTTAGTACAGAAGCAGCAAGCAGGGAAGTAGAGACCTACCAGGGACTGGACAACAACATCTACTAACGTAGCAAAGAAACCCTTGCTGGCACTGAGTTTCTCATGGGAGTATCGTACGGCCCGGCGGAGGATCCGTCTCAACACGTACCTACAGGAGGCACAACGCGATGCCCAGTCAGACATGTTCCCAGCTGACCGTTTTGCAGTTCTCTGGGATTGTAGTCTCTTGCGAAGACTTTCTTTTATCCTGTGATTGCTTCTTTTTGAATTCCCCAAGGCCAATTACATGAATTCCAGCACAAAACTCAGTAATATACCAAATATGCATCAAGGAAGACCTGGGGTAATCCTGATTTGTTTTCCTGACCCGACATGGAGGTAAGAAATAAAGACCAAATGGTGGACTTGATGTCCACGATCCCAGGCCCTGCCTGCCTGTCAGTAATGAATTTGCCTGGAGCTAGTCAAGACCAAGACCCACCCCTACCCCCACTGCTGCCAATACTCTATCAATCCTTCTCACCTGTACTTGGCAGCACAGATACAGTGACAATTTTTTTAGTGTGGGCTGAAACTCCCTAAAATAATGAAGCTTCCCTCCAACTAGCTAGAAGACAAAGAAAACTAAAGTATCGCTAAAGTTCCACAGAGCCCTAACACTGACCCGTGAGTGACATACTCACCCCCGCCCCGTGTTGTCAGGACGGCCGCCATCGGCCAGGGCCACAGTGATGGTCCGAGCATGGTCAGCCAGCACCCGGTAGGCCATGTCGATCCCGTCAGCGTCGTCAGCACCAACCTTCCCAGTGTACGGCCGGGCACCTGTGCCCTACAGATAACACGCAGGAGGCGGCGCATGAGGAAACAGCCTTTCTGGCAGCGTCTTGCCTGAAAAGGTTCCGAGAGGACTGAGGGGCATTTGGAGAAAGAACGATCCTCCTGCCAGATCTCATGACCCCAAGAAAGGTGAGAGCAGTGGGAGAGCCCCCTGCTGTGCCTCGTGCCTAGAGCCTTGTGTTAGTAACAGTAAAGGTGGCGGATGGTCATAGCTGCTCTCAGCTGGCAGAGCACCTGGTTCTACATCTTACAGCACTGCGAAGAATCCGACTTCCAAAGAAGTTGGCACCGTTTGCAAAAGGACTCATACCTTCTGAATGGCTTCAAAGTAAGGCACGAAAAGGTCAGTGTCATAGTTGGACATCTTATTCTGCAGCACAGACACCAGTCGCTCCAGGCCCATCCCTGTGTCAATACTTTTCTTAGGAAGAGGTTTCAGAACTCCATCTGCTTCCCTGCGTGACCCAGGGAGAAAGGAAGCTGAAACGGGGACTCAGGCTGCTGCCCCGCCCTTCTGGTTAAAACGCATTTACACAGCAGTGTGCGGACTGGCTTCTTGCCATTTGCCCCTGCCTAGTCCGGTGGAAGGAAGGGCATGAAGTCAGAAAGGTAATGAGAAGTTCTCTAGGGTTTTTTTTTAGGAGGGAGGCAAAGCCTCAGGGAAATAAACTTTAGCTCTGGCAGGTGTGGCTCAGTGGATTCAGCACCGGCCCATGAACCAAAAAGTCTCTGGTTGATTCCCAGTGAGGGCACATGCCTGGGTTGTGGGCCAGGTCCCCAGGCTGGGGGCTTGGGAGAGGTAATCGATCGATGTTTCTCTCCCTCTCTTTCTCCCTTCTTTCCCCTCTCCCTAAAAATAAATAAAATCTAAAAAAAGAAGGAAATAAACTATAAAATAATAGTCCAAATCACAGCAAAAAATGACCTTACAGAAATAACTCTTAAGCAGGTATCAAGGGGAATAAAACTAATTTGTAAAAGGATAAGTCCTGTCCTGACTGGTGTGGCTCAGTTGGCTGGGTGTCATCCCACAAACAGAAGGGCTGCTGGCTTGATTCCTGGTCAAGGCGTATGCCAGGGTTACATGCCTGGGTTGCGAGTTCAGTTCCTTGTTGGGGTGTGTACAAGAGGCAACTGGTCAATGTTTCTCCCTCTTATTCTCCCTCCCTCCAAAAATAAATAAATAAGCCCTGGCTAGCATGGCTCCGTTAGTTGGAGTGTCATCCCATAACCAAAAGGTTGTAGGTTCAATTCCCGGTCAGGGCACATGCTTAGGTTGTATGTCTGGTCTCCAGTCCAGGATCCCTGGTCCAGGCATATACGTAGAAGCAACCAATTGATGCTCCTCTAGCACTGATGTTTCTCTCTCCCTTCCTCTCTCTCTAAAATGTCCCCAGATGAGGAGAAATAAATAAATAAATAAATAAAGAAAGAAAGAAAGGCTTAGTTAGCCCTGACCCAGAGACCAGAGGGAAAACTTGAAGAATAAAATTTAAAGAATATGACGTAAGATCCCATGATGCCTTTAGGGCCTGCTTTAGCACTGCTTCACTGTGACCAAAGCCCAGGATGAGAAGATAGCTATGTGCTCTGAATCCCTCCTTCTCAACACAGCTCAAGAATAGGCACTGCTCTTAGTAGGAATGGTCCAGGACCCCAAGGCCACCTGTTATATTGGATGAACACAAGGTTCCAGATCTCCAGCACGTTGGGGTCATCCTGGTTGACAAGATGTGCAGCATCCCGACCACCGATCCGGTCATAGTGGATTTCACTGCAGGGCCCACACGGGCCCGTGTCACCCATCTCCCAGAAGTTATCCTTCATGTTGCCAGGGAGGATTCTGGAGTCATCCAGCCTGCACACAGAGGGGACAATGAGCCCAGCTATAGCCACTGGCAAGAAGTTAACGCAGACTTGCATCCACCACAAAAAGAGGTCCTTATAAATTTCTACAAAGACAGCCCACTCTTTGGCCATTACTAATGCTAAGACTGCTTACAGATTCTGTTAAGGAGGCAGAACATGATTCTTCAAGACTGATCACAATAAAATTTCAAAATATATATACGCTCCAGTCATAACTAAAAAAAAGTGTGCAAAGATATAGATAAAGCCTAGAAAGGAACACATAAAAATGAAAATGTTTATGGTGAATAGGACCAGAATTTAAGCAAATTTTCTTGACAAATGCTCCTTCATTTAAAAAAATGACTATATAGTATGACAGTGTATGTGTTAAAAACTGCTGATTCAAGTCACCCCCCAATACCCCAATTTAGTCATCTGCCCTTTAAGATGATACCAGAAAGAATTTAATAAAATTAAAACATATCAAAATAGTTGGCTGGTGAAAGTTGCTAGATAATAAAACACTCAAAAAAAACCCCATGCTTACGTAATAAAGCACAGATACAGATGAAGCAAAACAAACAAACAAACAAAAAAAAACCCACAAAAAAAAAAACCCCACCAGGATTCAGAAAGTCAAGATTAGCCTCAACCAGCCTGGCTCAGTGGGCGGGGCATTGTCCTGCAAAGAGAAAGGTCGCCGCTTCGATTCCCAGTCAGGGCACATGCCTGGGTTTTGGCCCAGGCCCCCAGTAGGGGGTGCGGGAGAGGCAATCGATCAATGTTTCTCTCCCTCTGTTTCTCTCTCCCTTCCCCTCTCTAAAATAAATAAAAATACCCTTTAAAAAAGTCAAGATTAGTATTTAAGTTTCACATGTTATTGCCCAAAATGTCCAAGTACATTTAGACTATAGAGTCTAACCAAGTAGAGGTTCCAGGCCAAGTACAAGGGGAAGCTGGATTGGAATAATACACCTGAAGTAAAAGTGAAGGGGAAAAGGCAGCATTGCTTGACCGTAGTGAAAAGCTGCGCACTGAAGGGCTGGACGGACTTCAGTAGAAGGAACAGGAAAATGAGACACGGCATCACGGGCACATCGGCCGTCTATGGGGTGCCGTACCCCACAGTCAGGGTCCCCCGATGCAGCACTTCACAAACTCTCCTCAGTCCAAAGCACGGAACACATGCAGCTCGTCTATCGTGTTAGCCCTTATGCTACATGCATGATTCTACTGTAGAATTATACTACATTTGAAAAAAAAAAAAAAACCCAAGTGGCTTTTCTTACTCCTCTCTCGCCTCCTCCGCCAGCTCATCCCCCTCCCCTCGTTCCCACATCCCCCAAGTAAAAAAAATAACAAATACCCAAACGTCATTGGTCCTTGACCTGTCTGAGGCCATTACATTCCCATTACAGATGAACTCTTCCATATGAAGAATACCACTGTTTACAAAGATACACACGGGGCTACAGAAACACACAAAAAAGGCCTGGACGAGTACACAGGGGCATCGAACTATTAACAATGATGAATCTTAGAGATCTTCTACTTCCTGTTTTTACATTTCTATGCAGTTTGAATTTTTACTGTATGCATTATATGCAATTTCTAAAAATATACAAAAATAGAAAAATATGACAGAGACTCATGTTGGCTTTCCAAAAGAGAATCACCAACTAAACCTACTAAGAAACAATGTGCGTACCAAAGAGCAATTACTCCCAATCACCCTGCCTTCACTGCAAAACAGGAAAATGGCGATGTGCTCCGAGCCCTAAGAACCCGCTCTGGCACTAACTTTAAATATAATTTTATTCCTCCATGCTCCCCAAATGGGAGTTGCATCCTTACCCCAAGTTTTGCCAGATCTGTTTGCACTCCAAGTCTGCTTCTAAGCCAGCTGCTTCATCCCCACCAAAGTAAGTAACATAAAGTCTTTCAACCGGGATGCCAAACTCTTGGGTGAGAAGCTCCAGAGCCATCTTACACGCCAATTCCTACAAAAAGGAACAAAAAGAAAGATCTGGAACATGGCCAAACCAGTGTTTTGGTTTATTCTACCATTCAGCGTGAGGACAAAAAGTCCAGATCCTGGGAATAGGGATATAAAACTACAGTATCTTCTAAACCCAACAGAATTCAGGACTGATTATTGATTTACGCAAGAAAGCCACATGTGAGCTGAAATCAAATTATAGGCACTGCTTCCAGGAAGTCTTAAAACACCATCATTTAGGAGATTCGCTCCTATGGGATATTTCATACTTTAGAATTAGAACCCGCTTCCCTCAGTGGTGACGGCTGTTTCGCTCAGACCCCAACGGATACCCTGCTTTGAGCTCACCTTGAAGTAATCCCCGAAAGACCAGGAGCCTAGCATCTCAAAGAAGGTGTGGTGATAGACGTCCTTGCCCACGTCGTCCAGGTCATTGTGCTTCCCCCCAGCCCGGATGCATTTCTGGGTATTGGCAGCTCTCCTCAGCTTTGCCATCGGGTGAGATGGGTCAATGGTGTTCAGGAAGATGGGTTTGAACTGAAAACAGGAAGGGCACGTTTTAACTTTTAAAGAGCTGTAGATGTGTCAGTGGTCACACACTGCCAGGAAGAGACCACATACAAACTGTTCGGTTCATGATTTAACTGCACAGCACATAGAGACTTCTCAAAGGCAGGTGGCTCCACGGGGCTGCAGCAGAGGCAACCTGTCTTGGAGCAGCTTCTCCCGGGTCCTAGTTCTCTAACAGTCCCCGCTGGTGACACCACCTGCGCTGGGGAAGGGCCTGCCAGATCTAAGACAACAGCCATGGGGGGATGTACTGAAAGATGTCCTTCCTCACAAATCTGACAGTTGAAGCTTGTATCACCTTTCCGGAAGAACTGATTCTAATACTGATGTGCTCACTTTGGTAATAAAGGTGGTAAGGAAGAAAAAAAATCTGAGACCTACGTTAATGGAGTGGAATCAGCATGACTGAACGTGTAAGGAAACCATATTGCTTTGCTTTGATGTATCGCTGTTATATATGTAACTCTGCCTTATTTTTCCCACTAGACCTGTCCTGTTTGATAACCACTGGCCACCTGTAAATATGAAAAATTAAATTAATTAAAATGAAATGCTTAGTAATTAATCATAATTTCTTTTTTAATGGAAAACCCTGTTCCTCAGTTGGCTCCATAGCCGCACGTGGCTGGTGGCTGGCACACTGGGCAGCACAGACACAGGGCATTTCCATCGCTGCAGAAAGTTCCATCGCATAGTCCTGTGCCAGACCATGGACTCCTTGAAAGCAAAAGCTATCTTAAGTATCTCTGTACCTCCAGCACCTAGCAAAGTATTAAAAAAAAAAAAAGAAAAGCAGATGCCTAATAAATACATTTTTTTAAAAAGCAAACAAAACAGTCAAAATATTTCTGATTAAGAGACAATATAGCAAAAAAGTTAAGCAAATGATGGCCTGGGTTCAAATCCACACTCCAACATTTACCAGCTATGTGAGCTTGGGTGATGTACATGAGCTTTCGGTGTCTCAGTAGAAAGCTACAGAGTGAGGATTAAATGACTTACGATGTGTAAAAGACACAGAGCAGTGCCTGGCACATAGCAAGTGCGTGTTGAGTGGTAGCTTTCATTCAGAGAGTGTTTATAAACACCGGACTCCCACGGTTCTTCTACCAAGTACAGTCAGCACATACGCCCAGGTACACCTATATGGACTAGAACTCTTCCAGTATTCCAAAAAACCTATTGCCTTGAATGGGTCCACCTAAAATGAGCACCCCTCAATTCTGGGTGTATGCACAGGACTCACTGACATAACTGAAAACATTTTCATTTTTATAATTCCATAGTTAATGTTCTGCAAGATGGAAAATGTCCCCACTGCCTCTCATTTTCCATACCAGAAAAGAGACCTGAGAGAAAAAATAACATCAACTTATTCCAGAGCAGGGTGCCTCCCGCGGGCTGGTGGGTCTGCTGGGCTTAAGCAGGGGCCCAAGAGAACAAGCACAGGAAGGCCCTGAGGGCGCCCGAAAACCTGAATCAAACTGGCAGTTGGGTATCGGTCTGGTAAATAGTTTTCACCGTCACAGGCATAGTGAAAACACCCATCATTTCAAGAAAGAACTGTTTTCTCTAACAATAAAACTTTCAAATATCTTTTATAGTTCAACAGCCCCAAACAGATCCTACTTTTAATACAGTTTCTTCAGCAGTGGATCCAGATCAGCATTGGTGGCAATAGCTTCAAGAAAGAAGCTAAAAGAACAACAACAAAAAAGAAAACCCCACAGAACTACACGTCCTAGAATGAGAATGAAAGCAAAGCTTTGAAAGAATCCTGAAGAACTGACTTGTTTCATAAAGAAAAAGCAAAGACAGTGAAGATATGAAGGAGAATTGCAATAACCAATTTAACAAATCTCTTCAGGGCACAGCAAAATTCTAATAAGACACAGCTTTTTCCATGGGGAAAAAATCTTTGCTGACTAGACACAGGTTGTATTTTTCTTGAGAGGCATCCAAGTTTTATCTGTGGATATCAGGGTCTCTCATCACAACTAAAAATAATAATAGCTAATGTTTGAGGACCTACTTTGATACTGTGTTAAACATTAACGCATTAACTTTATTTACTCCTCACTACAACCTAAAGCAAGCACTGTTATTATTCCTCAATTCAGAGACAATGAAACAGAGGTTCAATGACATAAAGTAAGCCCCACACGACCACACAGTGAGCGACAGACCCGGGACTCTGACTCTGGGAGCTTTGCTTTTATCACTGCTCTGCTGCCTCCTATGCGGACAAATAGCCAACAGGAAGGGAAAAAACCTTACCTGGTTCATGCCTGCGTTGGCAAAGAGCAAAGTGGGATCATCCAATGGGATGGTAGCAGATGAGTGAACATAGGTGTGCTCATTTTTCTTGAAGAAATCTATAAACCGCTGCCGGATTTCACTCGCTGTGAGCGTTGAGTCCATCTTGAAAGTAACTCTACAGGACTAACTAAAGGGAAAAAATGAAGAAAAATTAGGGGAATTGAAACTAAGAGATAAGTAGATATTGCCCAATATTGTTGGCTTTTCAGGCCAAGTCAAAGCAGGACATAGGCAGCAGTTTGATCCTAAAACCTCTATGTTGTAATGTCCAAAGTTAAAATAATCATCAAAGCAAAAATTATGGCACAAGCTCTGGCTGGAATGGCGCAGTTGGTTGGGCATCATACTGCAAACCAAAAGGTGACAGGTCCGATTCCCAGTCAGGGCACATGTCCGGCCTGCGGGTTGGGTCCCCACTTGGGGCACGTGCAAAACCTGCTGCGCCAGCAGAGAGCAGCCCCATTTGTTCTTCCTTCCTATGCCAAGTTCACTAGAGTCAGTACACCATCACACCAAGTAGAGCAGGAGGTGGTTTTTCTGCATGTATCCATTCATTCCAAAATATGTAAGGAGTATCCATTCTGTGCCAGGCCCTAGCCCAGGAATTAGGAAATGGGAAAAACACAATTTCCAGTCCAGCAGAGATGCCCACTCCAGGGATAAGGGAAGGGGCAGGTTCAGGATACCTAGATCCAAGTCCTTGAGTTAGTTCACTTCACCAACAAGGGAGGGGTCCATACTAGAATAACTTAGTCTAAGGACCTTTCCAGTTCTAGGTTAACCTATGTGCTAATTCACATTCCGTGAAAAGTTCCATTATCTCCAAAGCCAATGTGTCAGGGAGTCCTGATATCTTTGGGAGGCTGCTGTCAGCAGCAGTGGACCTGGGGAAGCGTTTATCAGGCATGAACTGACCTCCACCCAACCTGAGCACCCCCAGAATCACAACTGGTAAACTGCTGTTTTCCTGGCTATCAGATTACTAGGGAGTGAGGATGTTGCAGCTACACTGAGTGGTAGAACCCAGAGTCAGTGGAAGGCAGGGAATCAGAAGAGACGGAGATTAGGAAGTAAAACAACTTTACAATTTCAAAGCCCTTTCACGTATGTTACGATTTCTCTGGGGCAGGCTGGGGAGAAGTGACGGGCTTTGCTGGAGGATACCAACCACTAGCATGGGGCCGCAGTACCACGCAGCACTGGGTGTCTAAAGAAACGGGAAGCATCTCATTCACAACACATTTAAAAGTCTCTAGAATTTCTGACCCAACTCTAAACCTTAAATAAGTCACTTTGTTCTGTTTCTTTTGTTATAGAAAAATAGCATCTACTCTGCCCACTCCACCTGGACAGGGTAGGAAGCTCAAAAGCCATCCTGCATTAGGACACAATCTGTAAACTGGAAAGCCCTAAAGAAACTGAATGGATGTTAGTAAGTCACTTAGCTCCAAGTTTTCTTCCTTCTGATGAGTGAAAAGAAAAAAAAAGTCTGAGTTGTGCTAACTTAAATCTATAGGAACTGCCCATGTTCCTGAGTGTGTTGGAATTAACTTCCTGGGGCGATTTCCGCGATTATCTAAGAGAATAGCCAGTTGCCATTGAAACTCCAGCAGCCTTCGCTTCTCGTTTACAAATGAACTTTCCGGACTGTTGCCTACCACCAATCCAAAGGAGTAAACACTTCCTTTCAGACTCTGCCCCTATCCTAGAACTAGCCCTGCTTCACCTTCTCCCACCCCCTTCACCTCGAGCCAATGTAAACTCTTCCACAACAACTTACATCTTTCTCCCTCTACCTTTCCTCCCTCCCCAACTCCAGGACTGTAGGCACATTGCCTTTTCCACCTGGTACAGCTACTGGCAGTTTAGACTTCATGTCTCAGGACCTGGTCTTCTTTTCTTGCTAGCAATGGCCCAACAAAACCTTTCTTTTAAAGACCTTCAGCCACGGATGTTAAATTTTTTGTTTAACACAAGGAAGATAAAAAAAAAAAAAAAAAAAAAAAAAAAAAAAAAAAAAAAAAAAAAAAAAAAAAAAAAAAAAAAAAAAAAAAAAAAAAAAAAAAGATGTATATAGTGAACATGAAACTCTGACTCTCAGATTTTTTAAAAATCTTCACTGGAGGATATGTTTATTGACTTTGGAGAGAGAGATCGATGTGAGAGAAACATCTCTCACCTGCCTCCTGTACGCACCCCGAACAGGGATTGAACCCGCAACCTAGATATGTGCCCTGACCAGGAATCAAACCCGCAACATTTTGGTGTACAGGACAAAGCTCCAAGCAACTGAGCCACCTGGCCAGGTCTCAGATTTTGTTTCAACCAAAATTTCAATTGATCTACTAACAACTCAATGAACTTTTATTCAAACAAAAGCCCTTTGGGCAAAAAGATGGTGAAACACTGGCTGATGGAGTCAAGTAGCTGACTGAAATTTCCACAGACGAGGACTTTGTGCCCATGCTAAGGAGTCAAGGCTTGAGTTTTTAGAAACTTTGTCACACCGTATTCTTCCTTATCCCTTCTCATCATGGCTCTCAATCTCAATAATGGTGACAAAAATGAATTTACAGTAGCAATTCTGAGCAGCACTATTTTAGCTATTTTACAATGTTCATTGCTCCACCTCTACATGACTACCTGAGGCAAATAAGCAGTTAAATTCGGAGACACATGTACCTTCCCTTGTTGTTAATCCATTCAACTTCCTGAATGCATACTGTGGTACAAGGAACTAAGGTGAGAGAGTTGTATACAGAAATAACTGCAGTATGATGTAAAAGAACCCAATATATTCACAATAATAAGCCAAATAAAGGCTGGGACTATTAAAAACTGTGTCACCGCCACCACTGATTCACCCATTCAATATACCCGTAAATAAGCTGGCAGGCTATAGGATTCAGAGGTAGCACAAAGGAGGGCCCTCAGATTCCACTTCTCAGCAGAAGCTGTAACAGTCTTGAGTACCTTAAGTCACACTAGCCTTTTGTTTTAAGGACTTTTCAACAAGCTCTTCATTTGCCAGTTAAGCTGTCTTTCCCTACTTCCACTCTTTCCCTAGTTAATTTCTCATTTTTGATACCTCAATTTCAGAGACTTATTTAAGGAAGCCTTCTCCTTCTTGATCAGATTCTCCCTATTTTATTCTCCAAACTCTAGGTGCCTTCCCTCTTAATCTGAAGGCTTGTTTAATGTCCATCTCCCCATCAGGCTGTAAGTTCCATATTAGTGGAACTCATGGCTGTTTTTTTGCTCACCAGTACAGGTTATGTCCTCAGCATCCAGTACACTGGTTGCTAACAAAGTATTTCATGAGTAGGTATTAATACATTTTTAAGAGCAAACTCTGAATGAACTTAAAGCACAACAGGGGAACGCAAACTGTCCGAGAAACAGACAGTTTTGAACATGATGGGGCCTAGATCAGTTATGTAGCTAATTTTAAGAATTTAGAGAATGGCTCACAGAGATTCCACCCTTACCACCTCCGCCACGTTCCTCCCACCCCCAGGAGATAAAAACCCGGGGAAATAACACCTCAGCTTTGGGTGGGTAGTCAATGGCAACCGTGATCCTCCCAAGATCGTAGTCCTCTGCAAGGCCACCCGAGGCTGTCCCACTCCCAGCGCTCGGCTGCCGTGCGCACCCGGGAGCTGCCCTATCTAGCCCCGGCTCCTGCCCCGAGTCCGCTTCCAGAGGTATCGCGAGGCCTTGGCCAAGGACCCGCTGTGGCCACTGCGCTTTCAGACCCCGGGCCCAGCCGCTCTCGCCCTTTTCCGAGAACCGCCTACTTCTCCCGAAAGTCACAGTCCCGCACTCCCAGGTCGGAGCCCACCGCCAGTAGTCTGCGATTACCTGTTCCCGCAGTCGAGCAGAGATACCGGCTCCCAGCCACCACCGGCTGCAACGCGCACCGCCCTGTCCAACCAGAGAGCGCTGAGGGAAAGTGCCCTACGGAGCCCTACCTCTACGAGTCTTTATTGGTCAATAAACATGCCAATCAATCCAAGCTTCTTAGTCTTTTTCTGGGAAGGCAGCGCTAAATTGGCTGATGCAATGGCGGGTAAAGAAGGGGGTGCGTCACATGATAGGGTAGGATGCGGACTCCTGGAGGCTGACATTTTGGTTTCTGTATGAAAAGAACGAACGGTGACATTTGTTTGCTAGGAGCCACAGCTCTTGGTGTACAGTTCTGTTTACTTTAATTAGAGAATGATATGCAGACCTGAAAGATTCTGATATAATGAGCCTATGGATACACTTGTCCTTGTCAGACCTTCTTGGATTTAGTGTGGAAGAAGTAATTTAAACGTTGAAGGACAATTGATTTGGCATCTGGCCATCGATTTGCCTTTGAGAAACAATAGTTAATGTTTATGTGCGAGGTATATTGAAAATTTCACAGAGATTATTTGATTTTTAAACTGTATGAGGCTGGTCAACTGCCATGCCCTTTTTATCCATGAGGTTACTACCTTGCACAAGTTCACATTGAAGAGTAAGGTGCAGAGCCAGGATCCAAACCCACATCTAACTTCAAAACCCATACTGTTAAATCTACATCATCTGATACATCGAAATACCTGGGTATTAAATGGTGCTACTGTTCATAACAGGGTTAAAGATATTGAAGAAAAATTTTACTTTTTTATGTAAAATAGCATCCTATACAAATAGATAAAGCTCAAAAGGAAGTAAAAATAAATCACCTTAACTTCCCAGTTCACAGCAATCAATAATAATCATGACATCTAACATTCATTGAGCAATGGTATGCACCATGCATTGATCTAAGCTTTTGATCGTCATAACCTTATAATGAGTTACTATTAGTATCTGCTTTTAACGGCTGACACTAACAGGAAACTGAGGCACTATGAGTGTAAGAGAGCAAAGAGCAAAACCAAGAGAGACAAATGTTTCTCCTGAGCCAAATGGGCCCAAAAAAAGATCAGGCATGCTTAACCTAAATGATCTGAGAGGATTCCATACAACCACAATTAACATGAAAACCACAACTATACAAGTTGCACTTACAAAATAAAGTAATATAGGCTATTGTCTCCATAACTTGGTTATGTTGCCAAAGTTGTTATTGTTATGGTAGCACCTTCACTGATGAAAGAATTAGAGACAGGTTTTTTAAAAAAATGTTTCATTCACCTAATATAGGAGAGGGGCATGAGAACTATGTAAATTAACCAAGGTCAAACAAAGTTAAGTCAGGGGCCTGCTATGGGATGCCTGACATAGAACTTGGCTGACCAGCGATGCAAGCCGACCAACGGAGTCTCCATAACAAAGAAAATTCCTGCAAAAGTTAATTAATAGCTACTCACCCATAACATAAAAGGAAAACAAGGATAAAAAAATATACCATGTAAAGGTTAAAGTTAATCCCAACTTTTTCTCCCCACTCTGTTTCCCCATACCAGCAATTTTCCATAGAAACCACAAACCGATATAAGCTCAACCTCTAGAGACAGTTGGGGTCTCTCTTCCTTCTCTTGCGAGAAGGGTCCGCTACTCTCTCCGGGTGGCTTTCCTTGCTTATCTTCTCTGCTTAATAAACTTGCTTCTGCTTTAAACTCTTGTCTGGCTGCTTCTTGAATTCTTTCCTGCTCAAAGCAAAGAAACCTCCTGGCTAAGAATTTGACTCTCCCTTAGGGACTTGCCCCACACATCACATTCAGTGGCAACAAGGAGAAATTGCAATTGAAGCCCAAAAGTCACATTCTTCTAGACATGAATTTGTACATGAATTATCAGAAAATTACCCAGCTCTCTATGATATTTGTCTCTTGAAGATAGAAACTACCTAATAGGAGGAATTACACCTCAATACAACGTGTGTATTTTAGGAAACTTCTTGTTCTGGGCTGAGCAAATAGGCCTATGGGTGAGGGTGAGTGCTGTCCACACTCATGGCTCACTCTGCCGCAGAATGCTGGTGGACCCTCCTCTTGGTGCACGGGAAGATAACAGGGGCTCAAGACAGCTCAAGTGAAATACTTGGTTTTGTAAACGTTAGTCCTGCATTCTGACTCTCCCATGGCATCTAAGTTACTATTAGCATCTATAAAGTAGACTTAGAATGTCCATTTATTTGCTTTCAGATCAAATGGGAGTGATTGAATAGTTGTTTTCAGACCATAAGATGCTATAGGCATCAGCTGGAATCTTAAAAAGTAGATCCTGATTTAGTAGGTCTGAAGTGGGCCTGAGATTCTATATTTCTAATAGGCTCCCAGGGGATACTTATGTTTCTAGGGGGGTCATACTTGGAGTAGCAAGGGCCTAAACTCCAGAATGAAATTTTTCACTTTTTTATTCAGAGACAAAGATGAAAAAGTTTGATCTACCCAGAAGGTGGGCATTCCTAACCTATTCCCCAAATTGGTGTCTATCATGCATTAGTACCTGAAGATAAACATTAAGGAAAGCAGATACCGCCCTGCCCTCAGGGAGTCCCCAGTCTAGCCAGACAGCGATATATTAAGCAAAAAGTGACAAGACTTACACATCGGCGCCCCTGCTGGAGCCTGTACCCTTTGCCCCACGGTACCCGGGAGTGCTGATTGGCTCCCACGCCTCAGCCAGAGGCTGCGGAGGCCGTTGATGGAGGTAACCGCCATGCTGCCTGGTGATGGCTGGGGCTGCTGGCAGCGGAGGCCAACGTCGTGTCCTGGGGTGCTTTCTGCTTCCCTGCCCGTGGGCGCCGTGAGTATCTCCAGGGTGGAAGCGCGACCTTTCCCCCTATATTTGGGTGTCTTTCTTGCATCACCACTATAATAATAGCTAATATTTATCGAGTCTTCGTCAGGCACTGACCGGACCCAGGGTTGTAACCTTGTGATCGCGTCGAGTCCGCGGACTGTGAGATGGGTACTTCCCATGATTTCTGAGGCGAAGAGGCTGCTTAAGGTCATGTGGGATTAACTGCGGGAGGCTGAATTCAAATCTAATGCTCTTTATTCCCGAGTCCTGCCTCCATACTACAGCTTGGAGCCCAGATTTCCCTTTAGCAGGAGTCTATACATTGTGCAGGTATAATGGATGGAAGTACCAGAGTCTAGAATCCTGATGCTTATTTTTAAGTTTAAAAAATATATCTATATTTATTTATCTTTAGAGCGGGGGCGGGGGGGAAGGGATGCAGAAAGAGGGAGAGAAATACCAATTGGTTGCCTCTCGCGTGCCTCCAAAGAGGGACCTGGCCCTCAACCCAGGCATGTGCCCTGACCGGGAATCACATTGGCCACCATTTGGTTCATAGGCCAGCGCTCAATCCATTAAGCCATACCAGCCAGGGCTAAGTTTTCTTTTTAAATAGAATAAGCAACATATGCTAAAATATTTATGGGAAGGATGAGTACCCAGTTCAGGAGAGCTGCTGTCTCTTGGGATGGCCATACACAGGGGACTTCAACTGAGTCTTGTTTTATTTTGTAAGCCTTGAAGTGGGAACCTAGATGTTTGTTATATTATTCCCTTTCTTTTTTGTCTAACATATTCACAATTTTAAAATGAAACCATGCATATGGAAAATAAATTTCAGAAGCTCAATGTACATAACGAAATCTCTCCCACCCCAGATTTCTAGAGTCCCTCACTAGAGGCAGCCACTGTTATCAGTTTTGTATCTTAAATATTTTGTATACTAGGTACTAGCGAATATGCAAGTTTGTTTTGTTTTGGGGTTTTTTGCACAAGTGGATCCTATTATATACAGTCAGCACCTCAGATTACTTAATTTTTAACCTCTTTAAACGTTTTTTAACAGATTTTATTTATTTATTTTTAGAGAGGGGTTAGGGAGGGAGAAAGAGGGAGAGAGACATCAATGTGAGAAAGATACATCAATATCTTGCACACCCCTAACTGGGAGCCCAGCCCGCAACCCAGGCAAGTGCCCTGACTGGGAATTGAACCCGCGACCCTTGGGTTCATAGGGTGGCGCTCATCCACTGAGCCACACCAGCCAGGACATTAAACTTAAAAAAAAAATTCATTAGACTTCATTAGTCCTGTGATCAATATTCCTCTGAAAAATATTCCCAGGGTTGCTTCTGACATGAGATGTAGACCATGGCTTCCCAGGCTGTGTGTCTGCCTTTTTTATTTCTGTACATCCTCACCTGTAGGACCACCAATTTTTTTCCCCAACTAACCCTCTAAAGGGTGCAGGAGGTAAAGAATCATGACAAATAAAGGATTGCTGGGAACTGCTCTATCGTTTCCCAAACATTTTAACTCATATTTTCCAGGTAAAACTCCACAGAGAGACCACTATTGCTTGAAATTAATTTATTGTAGTGGAATATTGGCAAAGCGGGAGAAGTGGGGATTCATTTTCTCAGGTTGCAGGAAAATGCCCAACTTCTTTAAAGTGAAGTAAAGGGGGGAGAAGCTTGTATGACTCTAGTTAGCAGAAAGCATTCGTCACACTAAACCTTATTTTTCTAAAAGCACAAAATATTTTTGCCTTTTAAAAAATCTCCCAGTCAAAACCCTTACATGGCAAAGCTGGGACTCTAACTGAGGCACAGTTAACTTCAAAAGTCATGCCAGATGGGAGAGGTTCCCTGGAGTGAAAACTCCTTTGCTCATTAAGATGCTCTGCACCTTTCATCCACCTCTTACCAACCTCTTCTTCCCTGGCTCTCATCAATCCCCACAGAAGGTCTGTGTCTGTTTAGCTCCATAAACACCCTTGCTCTTTCCTGTCTCCAATCCTCTACCTGGAACCCATTTCCCTAGCACCTACTTGGAGTATTTTTCAAGGTGAAATTCCTCTAACTGGTGTTGCCCCGTAGTCTGTAGGACAATTTTTTAAAATATTTTATTTATTTATCTTTAGAGGAGAAGGGAAGGAGTGAGGGAGAGAGGGAGAGAAATATCTATGTATGGTTGCGTCTCCTGCGTCCCTTGCCGGGAATTGGCCTGCAACCCAGGCATGTGCCCTGACTGGGAATCGAACCGCGATGGTTCACAGGCCGTGATCGATCCACTGAGCTACACCAGCCAGGGCTATAGGACAAGTTTTTAACCAAACTGTGTTTGAGGGGGCTGATTCCCAACACCCTGGCCAACACCTGGGCATTTGAAATCACCAGCCTGAAGAGTGAGAAAAAAGATCAGCTTGTTTCAATATGCATTTTGATAACCATCCGTAATGGTTTTGTGTTTCGTTATCTTCAATCTGTATGAACTGCTCCTATCCCACTGTCTTTGGCGGGATTACAGTTTTGCTCTGCGGTTGGAGAGCCAGTTGACAGAGTTTAGGCATCTTAAGATAACTACCTCAGTCTGCGGTTTTGGAAGTTACATTAGAAAACGTGAACTAAGCAGGGGTGACAGTATCTGAAGGCGACAGAAGGCACAACCTCGGGGTCCAGGGCCGACGCGGGCTCCGACGTCACTGCCGCGCGCCGTTTCCGGTCCCCGGCGCCGGAGCGAATGACTTACCCCTCCGTGGGGCCGGACCCGGGTTCGCCGCGACCCCCGGGAGCCCACGATCGCGCTGCGCCAGCCGGAGAGTACACCAGCACCAGCACTCCACCCGCCCCCCGCACCATGGCCACTGACTCGTGGGCCCTGGCGGTGGATGAGCAGGAAGCGGCGGCCGAGTCGGTAAGTTGGTTTCAGCCGTAAAAGGCTCTGAGGGTCAGTTTTCGCCCTGAATCAGATCCCTGGGAATGAACACTCCCTGCGTTGGTCCGGATCGGTTGGGATGCGGGCGGGGATGGAGCCTGGACCCTGGGCTGGCTTTGTTTACTCATTTGCCTTCCGTGTTACGTAAGTGCAGGTGAGGGTTCCCATCTATAACCTGCCTGTCTTCCTAGTATCCGGTTTGATCGTAGATTGCATTTACGTAGCCTAGAGTGGATCACTTTTGTAGGTGTTATTTTTCCACTCGCCGATTTTGAGCTTCTTGGGCTTAAGGACCATGGGTTACTCGTATCTGTGTGCTTCCTCAGCTTCCTTAAGTGGTGATGAATGAGCCACTCAATAGGCCTGGCAGTCAGAAAATCCTTTCTTGACCTGCTTTAACTTTGTTCTGGGCCTGACACCCAGTAAGCAAGATATGTGTTAAACGTTACTATGAATAGAATTAATTTTTCTCACCTAAACACTCTTAAGTTCTGATACTGCTTTGAACCTGCTTCTGTCAGTACTTATTTCTGTGAATTCGAGAACAGGGGCTTTGTCTTATTTTTTATAACTGATAAGTAATGACACAAATAGTTCAAAGAGTCAATTTTTAACACTGGTTCCCACAACAACCAATTTTTTCCCTCCCCAGAGGCTCTTTCTCTTGAAACTGATTTAGCCCTGGCTAGTGTGGCTCAGGGGATTGAGTGCTGGCCTGAGAACCAAAGGTCAGGGCAAATGCCTGGGTTGTGAGCCAGGTCCCCAGCTGGGGGTGTGCAAGAGGTAACCTATGGATGTATATTAATGTTTCTCTCCCTCTCTTTGTCCCTCACTCTCCTCTCTCTAAAAAATAAATAAATAAAATTTTTTAAAAAGTAATAAAAATAAAAAAGACCCTAGCTGGTGTGGCTCAGTGGATTGAGTGCTGGCCTGCTAACCAAAGGGTCCCGGGTTGGTTCAGGACATATTCCTTAGGCTGCGGACCAGGTCCCCAGTAGGGGGCGCACAAGAGGCAACCACACATTGATGTTTCTCTACCTCTGTTCCTCCCTCCTTTCCCCTCTCTAAAAATAAAATCTTTAAAAAAAAAAAAAAAACTGATTTGCCATATTGACCTCCTTATTCCCTAAATAACATGCTTGTTTTGCTACTTCTTGAATTTGCAGTTTTAAGTATGTATTGGTTTTGACTCTTTCATCCATCCTCCTTTCCGTACCACAATGTACACTTTGTCATTCCTTGCCTTTTCATTATTACATTGGAATTTTTAGTTAGTTCATCAGTACTTCAAGTTTATATTATTAGTTACATGAACAGTTTTACTTTCCTATAAAACTTTTTATTTTTCCTTGGCATTTATAATTACCTTGTGTTTTTGCTTTACATTCTTTGTACTGCAGTTCAACCCTGAGTTCTTTGCTAGTTGTCTAAGTTTATCTCAGGATGTGCAGACACATCAAGTATTCTGTCAATTCCATTTTTCCCAGGTCTTTAGCCTGCTTCGTGCTAGACTAGTTCCCATGTGTGTAGAGCACTACTGGGGATCCTGTCCTTTCTGTATCTCCACTCTCCATCTTTCTTGATTTAGTGGAGCTGTCCATCAGCTTTATGGGAAGTAAATTTTTAAAACTGCATTTCCAAAAATATATTATTTTGCCCTATCGTTTGACTGACACTATGGCTGGATGTAGAATTGCGGTTGGAAATTATTTTCCTGCCCAATTTTAAAGGCATTTTTTTTCTCCTGCCTTTTAGATTTCTGTATTTGTTGTTGAGATGTGACAAACATCTGACTCTGGTTCCTGATGTAACCTGTTTTTCCCTTTCTGAGCTCGGAGAGTCTTGTTTATCTCCAGTATTAGAAAATTTATTATGATATGTCTTGGTATGGGTCTATTTTCATCCATTTTACTGGGCACTGGGTGGGTCCCTTTCAATTTGGCAAATTCTTGTCCTTCATTATGGGAAATATTCTTGAAAATTTTCATTGTTGATTTCTCCTTTGTTTTTTCTTTATTCACTTTGAATGGTGGATCTCTTGGACTGGCCCTCTGTTTTTTTTTTAAGTCAAGTTTATTGAGGTATAATTTATATATGATAAAATTTAAGTGAATTTTGACAAAGGCATCCAGTTGTATAATCACCACCAAAGTCAAAATGTGTAACACTTCCATCACCCCCCAAAAGTTCCCTCAGACTTTCTACATTTAGTCCCTTCTCCCTATCCTTCTCTGGTAACTACTCATTCGTTTTCTGTCACTGTAGTTTTACCTTTTCCAAACACCATATAAATGGAATCATACAATATGCGGCCTTTTGAAAAATCTGGCTTCTTTCACTTAGCACAATGCATTTGGGACTCAACCATGCTGTTATATGTATCAGTATTTTATTCCTTTTTATTGCTGAGTAATATTCCATTGTATGAATGTACCACAGCTTATTTATTCTTCTATATATGGACATTTGGGTGTTTTCCAGGTTTTGGTGATTATGAATAAAGCTACTGTCTACATTATGATACAGATAATTTTATGGACTTATGCTTACATGTCTCATGCATAAATACCTAATAATGGGATTTGTTGGGTTATATGTTAAAAATATTAACTTTGTAAATTAGTACATGCCAAACTGTTTTCCAAAGTGGTTATACCATTTTGTATTCTCATCAGTGATGAATTGGAACTGTAGTTGCTCCACACCCTCACCAGCACAGCATAACCAGTTTTTTTCTCCATTCTAATAGGTGTATTGTGGTATATTGCTGTGATTTTAATTTAAATTTTTCCTAGTAACTAATGATGTTTAGAATATTTTCATGTGCTTATTTGCCATCCATGTTAACTTCTTTGAAGTGACTTTTCAAATCTTTTGTCCATTTAAAGAATCAGATTATTTTCTTATTATTGAGTTGGGAGAGTTCTTTATATATTCTGGATATAAGTCCTTTAATAGATTTATATTTTGCATATACAGTAGTTCCCCTTTATCTGAGGGGACTACTTCCTAAGACCCCCAGTGGTTTCAGGTATGCCTGAAACCACAGATGGTGCCAAACCTATATATACTGTTTTTTCCGATACATACATACCTATGATAAAGTTTAATTTTTATAAGTTAGGCACAGTAAGAGATTAGCAACAATAACTAATAATAAAGTAGAACAATTATAACACTGATTGTAAGAAAAATTATGTGAACATCTTTCTCTGAAAATATCTTATTGCGCTGTGTATACATGCAAAGGGATGTTTCAAGGGACAGAGCAGGATGGTACAAGATTTCACCATGCTACTCAGAATGGCACAGTTCAAAACTTACCATTTGTTTATTTCTGTAACTTTCCATTTAATATGTTCAGACCACAGTTGACTGTGGGTAACTGAATCCATAGAAAGCAAAACTGTGGATAAGGAGGCCTACCGTATGATTCTTCCAGACTGCAACTTGCCCTTTTATTTTCTTAACAGTACAAAGACAGACATTTTCAATTTTGATTCATTCTAACTTGTCAATTTTTTAATGATTAGTCCTTTTTGTGCTCTAAGAAATATAACTTACCCAACACCACAAAGCTTTGGACCTGTTTTTTTCTTACTAAAGATTGAGATTTAAATTTTACATTTATGCTTATGATCCATTTGAATTTTTTTATGTAGTAGGAAATATGGATCAAGGTTCATTTTCTTCACATACGTGTTCCAGTGTCATTTGTTGAAAAGAGTTCTTTATCTTTTTTCTTCTGTTTTCCATCTTTGTCTTTTTTGCCATATTTCCTGGGAGATTTTTCTCAACTGCTTTCTGACCTATTTTGTGTTCCGTGTCTACTATCACATTTTTAATTTCAAGAGCTAACTTTTTCCCCCTTACTGTTCCTTTTTTTTTTTTTTTAATCCTTACCCAAGGACATGCGAGAGGGGAAGGGAGGGAGGGAGAAAGATGGAGAAACATCAATGGGACCGAACCTGCAACCTAGGCATGTGTTGACCAGAATTGAACCTGGGACCTTTTGGTTTATGGGATGAGGCTCCTACCAACCGAGCCACAACAGGCGGAGCAGTGTTCCTTTTTATAAACAGTATGTTGTGCTACTTTCATGGCCATAATATCCTCTCGTATTTTTGAGGATATTAATATTAGTTTTCCTTAGGTGCTTTTATCTATTTGTTTCATTATTTTTTTTCATGGTGGAGACTCTCAGATGTCTGTAATTCTTATCTACTCATATTTAAGAGTGGGTGTCTAAAAAAGAAGTGGAAGCTCTAACTACATGAGTGGCCTTACCCGTTCTGACCTCTCTCTCTTTAGTGTCTTCAAACATTCTTGCTGGCTGGCAGAGAGGGGTCCTCAGATTTCCTGCGGGGAGGGCAGGGCTCTGAGTCAGTATCAGTGTCAGGGACAGGAGTGGGAGGGGCAGGGGGTCTCAGGACTCCGTGTACCTGGTTTCACTCAGTGCTCCCATTTTCATCAAGGCACCCACTTCCTCCACTGTGGCCCTGAGCTTACTCATCGCAGCGTTTCTCGTGCCTCGCCTAGCAGGCACTGTCGAGTAACTGAGCTGTCTGGTCTGGTTTTCCATTACCTGGCTCTGTCAGAAACTTTTGGGCATGTGTTCTGAATATATACATCTCTATTTAGAAACTGCATAGTATACTATTTTGCTAAATACATTATATACATTATAAAACACACAGAAGTAATAAAAGCTGAGATAAAGATAAAATAAACAATGTTTTAAAATGTTTTCCTGTGCTTCCTTTTGCTGGCTCTATACTTTAATATCTCAAGGTACAATATATACTTAGAAAAAAATCTTAATAGCCACTGGAAATACAAATATATATTTCAAATAGTTTTGACAGTTTTGAATTTTTTTTCACTAACTTTGTGTTAGGTCAGATTAGACTGTCATTCTCTTAACTCATTAATATGCCATTAAGAGTTTGTTAGTAGTTGGTAGCTTTGTCGTTTTCTTATTTGCTTGAGTTTGCATTGTAAGAATTATTTTTTAGAATGAAAAACTCATAATTCACACTGTGATGATGAACATTCAGACGTAATATGATTAGCTCCTATCATTTTCAGCAGATCTATACTAGCCATTTTATCTACAACAACAAAACCCTGAATTTTATGAAACTGAATCTCAGCACCCTATTTTTAGAGTATTATGGTGGGATTTTACCCTGTTATCTTTTTTTAATATATTTTATTGATTATGCTATTACAGTTGTCCCATTTCTCCCCCATCATTCCCCTCCACCCTACATACCCCCTCCCACCCACATTCCCCCCCTTTAGTTTATGTCCATGTGTCATAAGTTCTTTAGCTTCTACATTTCCCACACTATTCTTGCCCTCCCCCTGTCTATTTTCTACCCACCGTCAATGCTACTTATTCTCTGTATCTTTTCCCCCTCTCTCCTTCCACTCCCCTGTTGCTAACCCTCCATGTGATCTCCATTTCTGTGTTTCTGTTCCTGTTCTAGCTGTTTGCTTAGTTTGTGTTTGTTTTAGGTATGGTTGTTAATATCTGTGAGTTTCCTATCTTTTTACTGTCCTATTTTTTATCTTCTTTTTCTTAGATAAGTCCCTTTAACATTTCATATAATAAGGGTTTGGTGATGATGAACTCCTTTAACTTGATCTTACCTGAGAAGCACTTTATCTTCCCTTCCATTCTACATTACAGTTTTGCTGGATAGAGCAATCTTGGATGTAGGTCCTTGACTTTCACGACTTGGAATACTTCTTTCCAGCCCCTTCTTACCTGTAAGGTCTCTTTTGAGAAATCAGCTGACAGTCTGATGGGAACTCCTTTGTAGGTCACTGTCCCCTTATCCTTTGCTGCATCTAGAATTCTCTCCTTCATTTTAATCTTGGCTAATGTAATGATGATGTGCCTTGGTGTGTTCCTCCTTGGGTCCAACTTCTTTGGGACTCTCTGAGCTTCCTGGATTTCCTGGAAGTCTATTTCCTTTGCCAGATTGGGGAAGTTCTCCTTTATTATTTGTTCAAATAAGTTTTCCACTTGCTGCTCTTCCTCTTCCCCTTCTGGTATCCCTATAATTCGGATGTTGGGACGTTTGAAGATGTCCTGGAGGTTCCTAATCCTCTCATTTTTTTGAATTCTTGTTTCTTCATTCTTTTCTGATTGGATGTTTCTTTCTTCCTTCTGGTCCACTCCATTGATTTGAGTCCCAGTTTTCCTCCCATCACTATTGGTTCCCTGTGCGTTTTTCTTCATTTCACTTATTGTAGCTTTCATTTGTTCATCTAATTTGCGGCCAAAATCAACCAATTCTGTGAGCTTCCTAATCACCAGTGGTTTGAACTGTGCATCTGATAGGTTGGCTATCTCTTGGTTGCTTAGATGAATTCACTCTGGGGCTTTGATCTGTTCTCTCGTTTGAGCCATTTTTGCTGTTTTTTTTTTTTTTTTTTAATATTTATTTTTTTGGTCTGGTTGTGCCTGTTATGTATGAGGGGTGGAGCCTTAGATGTTCACCAGGGCAGGGCAGCCCAGTCCCTGGGTTGTGATGCTGTATGTGGGGGTGGGGTCCCAGAGGGAACAATGGTTCCCGCTCCCCTCTCTCTTGGATTCCAATCCCCTCCGCCATTTCCCCCAAGCAAATTGGGCCCTTCTGGTGCTGATTTCCGTGTGGGTGGGCTTGTGTATGTTCCAGGACCTTGTGGGTCTCTCCAACGAACTCTCCTGTGAGGCTGGGAGTCTCTCCTAACACCACAACCCACACAAATGTTTTCAATCGGTATTTTTAGTTTTTATTTCCTGATGCTGGGGCCCTGGGTTGCGAGGTCTGTCCTGCTCTCCGTTCTCACGTGGATTGTCTGCGCGCGAATGTGGGACCACCTGGTCAGCCAGCTGCCCTGCACGGCCCCACTGGGCCTGCCCACCACCACCCAGTGCCTGAGGTTCGCTCTCTGCCGCCTGCATGCCTTGGATCCTCTAACGACTGCCTGCGGGCTGGTTCCACTAACCTCCACTTTTTCTTGCCGGGACTCTGCCCCTCTTACCAGTCTGGATGAATGGTTGTCAGACTTCTGTACAGTTCAATTTTCTATCAGTTCTGTTGTTTTCTTGTTTCTAAATCTTTGTTGTCCTTAATTTTGGTTGTGCCTGGAGGCACAGTGTGTCTACCTATGCCTCCATCTTGGCTGGAAGTCCCTGTTATCTTTTTTTAAATAAAAGCTTTATTGAGGTATTTACATATCATATATTTTATCCATTTAAACACACAGTTCTCTGGTTTTTATTATATCCACAGACTTGTGCAGCCATTACCACAATTATAGACCTTTTTGTCACCCCAGAAAGAGACTCTGTGTGCCTTAGCCATCACTCCCTATCTCCCTCCAACCTCTCAGCTCTACACAACCAGCGATCTACTTTCTGTCTGTTTAGGATTACCTGTTCTGGAAACGTCATATAAATGGAATCATGCAATACGTTCGTGGTCTTTCATAACTAGCTTCTTTCACTTAGCATAATGTTGTCAAGGTTCATCCAGGTTGTAGTAAGTATTCAGCATTCATTCCCTTTTATTGTCAAATAATATTCCAGGGTATAGATAAACCGTATTCGTTTTTCCACTCATCATATCCACTGATGGTCATTTGGATTCTCTTTCTACCTTTTGGCTATTATGAATAATGTTGCTATGCTCATTTCATGCACGACTTTTTGTGTGACCATATAGTATTTTCAGTTCTCTTGGGTGGCAATATCTAGACGTGGCATTTCTAGGTCATAAAGTAACTGTGTGTTTAACTTTTAAGGAACTGCCAGACTGTTTTCCAAAGCAGCTACATCACTGTATCATTCTTAGATTATTCTTTTCTTTGAGGTTACTATTATCTATGAGATGCACTTGTGTGCAGAGATTGAGACCTCAGACTTTGTATCTAAACAGATTTGGACGGGTATTCTGGGTCCCTCACTTACTAGTTATATGTCTTGAGCAAACTGCTTAACTTTTCTGCGCCTCAGTTTCCACATCTGTAAAATGGGGATAATCATAGTACCTACATCATTCAGTTATAGACACACCAGGTGTGTCTATAAGGGCTATAGAAGTGATAGCTATTATTATTGTTATTAACTGTAATTCACAGTTTCTTTGTAGGAATCTTAAATTACTTGTCTGTGCTTTATGGATTAGTTAGTTGACACTCAGTAAGATTTATGAATCTGCTAACCTTTCACAAGTAAATTATAATAGATCACAATATTCTAAAACTGAACAAATGAGTAAAAATACCCCTGCTACCCTCTGCCTCTATGGAACCCTCACTGAGGACCCCACAGGCATTGCATGGCGTAGGGACTAGGACATACGCAGTGCTGGGTTACTGTATTTTAAATATGCATTAAGCTTCATTTCTTTGATGACTAAGACTCCCACTTCACCATTTTGTCTACGGCCCTAATCACTGTAGTTCACTTACCATGAAATCTTCCTTTTTATTCTCAAGAATCTCAGGTAGCTTTTGAATAAAATACAATGTATAACTATAGTTTTCAATTATCTTAATGTATCTTTAAAATATTAAAGGCATTGAAAATTGTGGATATTAAAGGGTAGGTGTTTTTGCCTTTTTTTTCTTTTGGTTAATTTTCTGAATATTAAAATAGTTTCCAATGAAGACACAAGTGAAAGTTTTTTCATTTTTGGTCCAAATAAATAAACAGAGCGAGGTATCTGAACTAATTGCTTTCAACATAAGTTTCAGTGTTTGGTCCACTCACACTGCAGTGGATAATACAAACTTTACTTTCCTGTTGCTTTTGCCTTACAGGTTTTACGATCTTATAGCCAAATGAAGGTTGAGTTTGTTTTATAGATTCGCTAGAACCTCTCAGAATTCTGATACACTGTATTAAGACATCATCTATTTGTTTCATTTACATTGTTGCTGCCAACTTTTCCTACACATTGTATTTTAGTTATGTAACTATTTACTCTTCAATGAACAATATCAACAAAAGAATGGTTTGTCTTCTTGCTATTGAATATTAAAATTCTTTGCAATAATGGGGATTTCTAACTGTTTTATATATCATTAACTTATTTAGACCTCAGCCCTAATAATTTATTTTAAGCAGCATTTATCACCCTAGGAGTGAGTACTATTAACCTTACTCTTGTAAATATTGCCAATAAGTCAGTCAGTCTGTCCCTTTTATAACAGCCCTGACTACTACTGGACTTAAACTAGGTTCATTGGCAGGATGTGGAGGAGGAATGCTTTGGTGAAGACTAAACGATATTGAAAACCTAACCTACATACATACCATACCCTGCACTGTGCTGGTTGCTTCATATTCATTATTTGTTAGGGTGCTATCTACTCTTCAGAATTAATGAAGATTTTTACTGCTTTCTGATTTTTTTTTTTTGCCATTTTTCCTTTTTTGCCAGTCTTTCCAGTGTGTCCTCCCCTTCCCCCAAACACCAAAACAGAGACACCAGAAACCCCCTTTTCAGTTTCTGTAAGTAGAAGTCCCTCCATTCCTAATTAAACCAACCATTAAAACAAACATTTGCCCTGACTAGCGTAGCTCAATTGGCTGGGCGTCATCCTGCAAAGTGGAAGGTCATGGGCTTGATTCCTGGTCAGGGCAGATGCCTGGGTTGCAGGTTCAGTCCCTGGTTGGGGCATATATGATAGGCAACCGATTGATATTTCTCTCCTACTCTTTCTCCCTCCCTTCCCCTCTAAGAATAAATAAATAAAATTTTCTAAAGAAACAACTTTTTTAATTCCTTCCTCATCTTTCCCCCTTCTTGAACTTAAAGACAGAAATGAACCTCAAGCTGTAAAGAACCTGTGTGGGTGGTGTTTTAAGAAATACCTCCTCCCCCCGCCCCGGTTAGTGTGACTCAGTGGATTGAGTGCAGGCCTGTGAACCAAAGGGTTGCCAGTTCGATTCCCAGTCAGGGCACATGCCTGGGTTGTGGGCCAGGTCCCCCCACACCTGGTAGGGGGTGCACAAGAGGCAACCACACATTGATGTTTCTCTCCCTCTCTTTCGCCCTCCCTTCCCCTCTCTAAAAATAAATAAATATTTTTTTATTTTTTAAGAGATACCCATTTTTGTGACTTTTACCCCACACTGAATTGTCACTGGCACCACTTATTATGTTAAAGATTCTTAAAGATTATAGCAGCTGCTTTATGCTACATCCAAAGATCAACTAAAAATGAAAACATCTCTGTCTTTAAGGTATTTTCTTTTTTGTGTCAGCTTTATTGAGGTATGATTGAGAACTAAGAGTATTTTCATTCTACTAGGGGAGATAAGTCCTGGCAAGATACCTTTAATTCACACTGTTTGATCCAAATCTTTGATAATTCTTTCTTTGAAATGTCTCTTTACTCTGTCCCTTCCTATCTATTCCCACTTCAGCCTGCTGGGTATTTTGATTGCATAGTGTGCCATGATCCTCCAAGCTGTTTCTCATTTAAAATGCCAGGTCTCCAGCAAAAGGCAGCCTCAGTGTGAGTGAGGCCACACGACTGTATGCTGTGGTCCTGTGGCTCCAATGTATCCTGCAACATCCCACTCACAGACACATCTTCCATGATCTCTTTAAACTTCCTATTATTTAGAATATGAAAGCATGGCAACTCAAATGATATTCTTTGGAGAGGTCTTTGTATCAGAGAACTAGAAAAACTCATAAATTATAATTCTCTCTAGGGGTTATAGTTAGGGATTACAAAAAGAGCCCGGCAGAACAATCTAATGGACAGGTCTTGAGAGTGGCTCCTGTCTCCCCAGCATCACCGGGGAGGCTCTGTTGATTCAGAATCTTTTAAGTTACTTTTCTGACACTCTCCCTTCCCCCATATTCTCCATTTAGTTGAGCAACTTGCATCTTAAGGAAGAGAAAATCAAACCAGATGCTAATGGTGAGTAACTAAAAACTAGTTTGAAAACATATGTGATTTACTTCAGTATTTCTTTTGACATAACTGGAAAAATATTATATATGGAACCAGACAGGGGCTGGCAGATGTCTGCAGTTATTTGACTTGGAAACCACTAAACTGGACTGTTTTGTTTTAATTGACTTATGTATTATTAAATGTATTACTAACCATGAGACTATAGTGCCAGAGATTATTTCTTGTTTTACAAATATTCCTGAATTTGAGATGAACTAGACAAAGTATGAGCAACCTGAGAGCTAACCTATTGTGATTATCCTGAAATCATGTACCAAAAATCTAAGATGTCCCTAGAATTTTTGTTGGTGTACTTAATAACATAGGGGGAAAACTGTAACATTTACCTCACAGAATTCACTTACAATTTGTTGTTTTGTATATTTTTCCATAACTACAATATTGTTTGAATATACATTTCATTAATTATGTGCATAGACTCTTAATGACAATATTATATTCATGTATTGATGAAATTCAATTTGCACAGGTATTCCTCTGTTGAGCATTAAGGTGATTTCTGCTCACTGATTTCTGTAATTATCTTTATTTAACATTTCATAAGTATTAATGCTATGAGGGAAATTTAACATTTTGAAGTATGGTAAGAAGACTCAGAATAGGAAAGTATTAAAATATAAACTATATAGTGTCATTCCTTTATTTATTTAGGAACAATAATATGTTTTTATCTATGGCTTGGCTTCCTCATTGTTTTTTTGTTTGTTTGTTTGTTTGGTTGGTTTTTTTGTGTTTTTTTTTTGTGGTTTTTTTTTTTTTTTTTTTTTTTTTTTTTTTTTTTTTTTTTTTTTTTTTTTTTTTTTTTTTTTTTTTTTTTTTTTTTTTTGCTTCTCAGGCTTTTACATTTCTAGTGTTGTAGAATTTGAATTGTCTCAGCTGTTGGGTATGGGATTTGATTTTGAATGACAGCCACTTTGTATCTGATAAAGGTGCTGTTGTCAAGACCAATGCTAATGCAGAGAAGACAGATGAAGAAGAGAAAGGTAACACCACCTGAGAGCTATATTACTAAGATTCTACAGTCTGAGAGACTGGATTTTTAAAAAAGATTTTTATTTATTTTTAGAGAGGGGGAAGGGGAAGAGAAAAAGGGAAAGAAACATCAACGCGCAAGAGAAAAATCAGTTGGTTGCCTCTCACATGCCCCCCCCAACCAGGGACCTGGCCTACAACCCAGGCATGTGCCCCAACTAGGGATTGAACCAGTGACCCTTTAGTTTGCAGACCCACGTTCAATCCACTGAGCTACACCAGCCAGGGCTGAGAATGGATTTTTAAGAGGCTTCATTTTTACAGCTAACTTGGCTTGACTTCAATGGGAATCACAGTGCTAATAAAAGTTCAACATAGTCATTGGTGAAGGAATTCTAACTTTACATTTTAAAGAAATTTTACTTCGAACAACTGATGAACTTCAGCAGCAGCAGGAATATTCCCTGAATGATTATTTTTTACAGGACATTAGAAAAGAAATTGTAAGTTGCATCCTATTGTCTAATAAAATTAAACTTTTTATTTGGTTACATTTTTTATTTCGTTACATTTAACACAAGTAGCAAGATGCAAACAGCTTTTATGATGCAAGGCAGATTAATTTCTGTTTTTTTTCACTGTTGTGATATTTTTGTTAGGTTAATCATTTTAAGTTTATATTAAGTCCAAATTGGTGAGTAAATATTTGGGACTAGAGAAATAGATAATCTCAGGAAAGGACAGTTATTAGGAATAGAGTTCTAAAGAAGAATAAGAGACCCAAATGGATGATATGAGTATCATAACCTTTCTCTTTTTTTAAGATTTTATTTAATTATTTTTATAGAGAGGGAGGAGAGAGAGAAAGGGAGGGGGAGAGAAACATCGATGTGTGTGAGAGATACCTTTATCGGTTGCCTCTCACACGCTCCCTACTGGAGATCTGGCCCACAACCCAGGCTTGTACCCTGACTGGGAATCAAACCAGCAACCTTTTGGTTTGCAGGCCTGTGCTCAGTCCACTGAGCCACAGCAGATAGGGCCATAACCTTCCTCTTTAATAAATTAATTATATTTATAAATCAAAACTATGATATACCTTGAATTAGAAGTCCTAGTACAAATATTACTGCTTAAAATACCACTGGCAATTAAATTTAGACGAGCATATGGTGGATTTCATAGATTTTTAAAATTCTTTGCTCTCTTTCTTCCTGACAGAGGATAGAGCTGCCCAGTCCTTACTCAACAAGCTGATCAGAAACAACCTGGTCGATAACAGAAACCAAGTGGAAGTCCTGCAGCGGGACCCAAACTCCCCCCTCTACTCGGTGAAGTCCTTCGAGGAGCTTCGGCTGTGAGTATTTGTTTGCCTTCTTACTCTCCCCTTTGTGTTTAGATAGAAATCCTAAGCCTGTTATTTATATTTTTCATCATAATAGAATATTTTTAGCTAATACCAGTTCAATCTTTTTTAAAAATTTAGCTGCTTTGAGCAATTAAGTAAAATTTCCAGGTAATCTATAAAAATTTTATCTGCACTTAACCACTGGGCTCAGTTCAGCAGTTTGAATATTGTTAGTTATAAGTTGTGGTTAATAGCAGTTCAAAAGAGGAAACAATCCCCCAGATATTTGGTTTCTTTCCTCGACCGAAGAGATTGACTTGCATCATTAACTGCTTTCCTAGGAAGCCGCAGCTGCTTCAGGGAGTCTATGCCATGGGCTTCAACCGTCCATCCAAGATACAAGAGAACGCATTGCCTTTGATGCTTGCTGAGCCGTATGTATCCTGACATAACCCTATCGCATTTATAATTTTCTACTTTTGAAAACTTATTTTAAAAAACCATACTAGTAATACATGTTCATTTTAGAAAAACATGTTAATAATAGCATAATCAATAAAATATAATTTAAAAAAAAAAAGAAGAAAGGAAGAGCCAATGATAAAGCAGATTGGCAAATTGTTAACAATTAGTGAACCCTGGTGAAGTGTGTATACAAGGCTTTCTCTTATTCTTGCAACTTTTCTGTAAGTTTAAAATGATTCCAAACAAGGAAAAAATGCTTGCAAATTAAAAGTCACAGTTTTCAGGCAAAAAAAAAAACAAAACAAAAACAAACAAACAAAAAAAAAAAACCATGTTAAAAAATGAAAAATAAGAAAAAAACTTCACCTGTAATTTCCCTCCACCACATACTATTAATAGTTGGAATAGAGCCTTCTAGACTCTTTTCTATATAGACTTACATATGTGTGTCTATATAAAAAATATATTTTTATCTTTAAAAATTTTTTTTTATTTATTTACTTTTATAGAGAGGGGAAGGGAGAAAGACAGGGAAACTCAACATGTGGTTGCCTCTTGTGCACCCCTACTGAGGACTTGGCCTGCAACCCAGGCATGTGCCCTGACTGAGAATTGAACTGGCGACGCTTTGGTTTGCAGTTCAGCACTCAATCCACTGAGCCACACCAGCCAGGGCTATAATATATATTTTTAAATGGATATAAAATTTTTATATGCTTTTTAAAATTTTATAAGATCATCTTTCTATGTTGGTAAATATACATTTATAAAGTTCATATACACCATAATTTTATTATATGGATAGTAAATTTATTGTGTCATGCCTAGCTAGTGTGGTTGAGTTGGTTGGAGCATTTTCCTGTAAACTGAGAGGTCTTGGGTTCAATCCCTGGTCAAAGAATGTGCGGAAGAGGCAAGGCAACTGATAAATGTTTCTCTCTCATATTGATCTTTCTCTCTCTCACTTTCTCTCTCTCTCTCTAAAAATCAGTAAGCATATCCTCAGGTGAGGATTTAATAAAAATTTTTAAAAACTTTATTGTGTCAAATACAGTAGGTAAAAGCAAACAGTGTTCTAGGAGACCAGATAGTACAATTACTAAGGTTGTTTTCTGGTGTAGTGCTTTTCACACTTTCATAGCATATAAATCTCCTACGAATTTATTAAAATGCAAAATCTCATTTCAGTAGATTTGAGGTGGGGATGGAGGTTCACCATTACTAATAAACTTCCAGGTGTCATTTTTAATTTCTTTTTTTATTGATTTGAGAGAGAGAGAGACACATCGATTTGTTCTTCAACTTATTTCTGCGTTCATTGGTTGCTTCTTGTATGGGCCCTGACTGGAGATCAAACCCACAATCTTGATGTATCGGGGACAACACTCTAACCAACTGAGCTACCTTGCCAGGAACACTGATAGCAGTTTTATTATGAAAATTTTCTAACATACAACAAAGTTGAAAGGATTTTATAGTGAACATGCATATACCCATCACCTAGAGTCTACCAGTAACATTTTACTACTATAATTCATAACATACCTCTCTACCAATATATCTTATTTGTTAAGGTATTTAAAGTAGGTTGCAATTTTAAATCAGTGCATAGGGTAGGATTTCACCGAGTAGGCGATGCAAAGACTTGAAGGAGAAGAGATCTGAGCAAAATGACTTGAAGGAGAGGAGTAGACCTCTTGTCATCTGAAGACTGTTGTCAGAGACAGAGTACAGCTGATACAGAAGCCCTAAGACAGGAACATGGCTGGCATGTTCTCAGAGCAGCATTGGGGCCATTGTGGGGGTGGAGTAAGGGTAAGGGTAGTAGAAGATGAGAGCAGAGACGCAATGGGAGCCAGATCAGGGTAAGACGTTGTAGGGTGAGAAGGACCAAAGTTTTGCCATCTCAAAATATGCCCTTTAGAGTATGAATTTTAAGCTGGTCATTAAGAAACAAAAGACTCAGAGCCCTGGCTGGTGTGGCTCAGAGGACTGGGTGCCAGCCTGTGAACTGAAAGGTCACCAGTTTGATTCCCTGTCAGGGCACAAACCTGGGTTGCAGGCCAGGTCCCTGCTTGGGGGGCATGTGAGAGATGGCTGATTGACATACCTCTTGCACATCAAGGTTTCTCTCCCTCTTTGTCCTCCCTTCTCCCTCTCTAAAAAAATAAATGAAATCTTTTTTTAAAAGACTAAAGAAACAAAAGACTCAGGAGGAACTTTTGACTCTCCCCCCTTACTTGCCTAAAGGATTTGAAATAGAAAAACCTGCTTAAAGGAAGGATACACCACAGCTTCAGAATATAAACTAGATGTGGCAGATAGGGGAAACTTTAGCAAAGCCTGTTTTTTTGTGTGTGGGTTTTTTTTTGGTTTTTTTTTTGTTTTTTTAAGATTTTATTTCTTTTAGAGAGATGGGGAAGGGAAGGAGACAGAGAGGGAAAGAAACATCAATGTGTGGTTGCCTCTAGCACACCCCATACTGGGGATATGGCCTGCAACCCAGGCATGTGCCCTGCTGGGAATCAAACCGATGATGCTTTGGTTCGTGGGCCTGAGCAGAGCCTGTTCGTTGAACTTCCTTCTGTGTCCCATTGTTTCTGGGTAGGGCAGCCAGAATGTTTACCATGTTTGCTGTTTCTCATCTTTCTATAAATTGCCTACATTCCCTTTGAAATCCCAGACCCTTTCCCCACGTCCTTTGTTCAAAATGGCATGTAAACCTCAACTGCCCAATGCATCTTCAGGTCCCATATTCTTATGACACACCCAAATATACATCCATAAATCCATTTTGGACATTTTCTCCTGTTAACTATAATCTGCCTCATATTAACTTGATTATCAGCCCAGCTAGAAGAACTTAGAAGTGGAAGGAAAATTATTTTCTTTGCCCTCACAAGTGTATTATAAGAATTTTAACTTGACTGAATGATATCGGAACTGATTGGAAGGTTTATGAGCAGAGAACTGATGTGAACTGACTCACATTTTAAAAGAATCACTGGCTGCTGTCTCAAGGCTAGATAAAATACTTCAAATTCCACCATAAAATCTTTTCTCTGTAGTGCTCTGTATTTTTGAAGTTAGCACATATAACTGCTACAGAATCCAATAAATTTTGATTACTCACTTTTTTTTCATCTTTCTTTAAAGATTTTATGTACTTAATTTTAGAGAGAGGGGAAGGGAGGAAGAGAGGGACAGAAACATCAGTGTGTGAGATCAGTTGCTTCTCACATGGGGACCTTCTGGTCTGCAGGCTGGCACTCAATACACTAAGCCATACCAGCCAGGGGTGATTATTCATTCTTTAATAAGGCTTTATTCTTCTTTTTTTTTTTTCCAATTACAGTTGACATTCAAGGGCTTTATTCTTTAAAAAAAAAATCTTTCATATATTTTTTCCATTACCATTTAGTCCCCTTATACCTCCCCCCATATTCTTCATTTTAAAAAAAAAATTTTTTTTTTTTTTGTTTTAGATTTATTTATTTTTAGAGCGAGGGGAAGGAGAAAGAGAGTAAGAGAAACATCAATGTGTGCTTGCCTCTTGCCCCAACTAGGGACCTGGCCTGCAACCCAGGCATGTGCCCTGACTGGGAATCGAACCAGCGACCCTTTGGTATGCAGGCCAGCACTCAGTCCACTGAGCTACACCAGCCAGGCTCAGTATTCTTCATTTTTATTAAGTGAAAGGATAGTTGAGATTTAAGCTCCTAAACAGTTTGTTTTCTTATGCAGCCCACAGAACTTAATTGCCCAGTCTCAATCTGGTACTGGTAAAACAGCTGCCTTTGTGTTGGCCATGCTCAGCCATGTAGAAGCTGCAAACAGATACCCACAGGTAAGGGCTTGGTGAATTTGGGTTTTCTGCTAACACACAGCTAGAAGAAAAAAGCCATTTGATGGATTAAAAGCCGTGTCTTGTATTACTTTTTACATAAACCAGAGCTCCTTAAGTTGGGCACAAACAACATAGTTGATCTAGTAACAACAAAAATCCTGTTACCTTCCGTGGTTTGCCAGTTCTGGGATACTGCTGGTATGCTTGGCTCCTTTACTTGCAGGAAAAACCTCTTTCAACTACAACTATTCATTCATTAGATAGTTGAGAACTTCCTGAGAAAGTGAAAAGCTAGTCTCCAATTTGAGTATCAGATCCTTACTCACTTGGAGGTTTTGGTACTCCACTGGCCAGTAACTGTTTTCAAGTGTTTTTACCCAGCCAGAGTTCTGACCCCTGCAAATTCTAACATATGACTTTGCAGTTCAAAGAATCAAATAGTATACACTTTATATATTCTTTCCTTTAGCCTTAGCTGGAAGACTAACTCAATCCTGATAGTAATTCCCCATTGCAAAAGAGCTATTGTCTTGAATTCTCACTCTGCACTCTTCCTACCAGTGTCTGTGCCTCTCCCCGACGTATGAGCTTGCCCTCCAAACGGGAAAAGTAATTGAGCAGATGGGCAAATTTTACCCTGAACTGAAGCTAGCTTATGCTGTTCGAGGCAATAAATGTGAGTATGAATATGTGATCCTAATTCATTAAGCTAATAACTTCTATTTATTTTGAAAAATTTTATGCAGTAGTTGAAATAGTACAATGAACACATGTACACTCCACCTAGATTTGAGAACTGAACATTTTGCCATATTCCTTTATATATATATAGATAGATGTAGATATTTCTGATGAGCTGTTCGAAAGTAAATTGCAGACATTGTGACTTTTTATTCCTACTTTAGTGTGCACTTCATGATGAGGACATTCTTCAGCATACCCACAATACCCTTACCATAACCAAGAAAACTACAGATTCTCTAATAACTAACACTAGTCATTTTCATTTTTCCCCAATTATCCACAAAGTGTTCCTTTATGGCTCTTTTTTTGAACCACGATTGAGTCAGTGTAGCACTGCACTTATTTGGTTATTCTATCTTCTTACATTTCTTTCAATCTAGGGTAGTCCCCTTACATTCCTGCCACCGTTACATATGACTTTTTGAATCTAACTTTTTGCTCATAAAATGTTCCAAATTCTAGATTTATTTAATTGCCTAATTTCTTTTTAATGTCATTAGAAGAACAAAAATGTTCTAAGATGTTTATGGCAATTAACTCTGGGAGCTTATTTTTATTCTTTTTTGGTTTTTGATTTTTTATGTATTGACTTGAGGGGGGGGAGGGGATGAGAGAAAGAGAGAAATATCGGTTTGTTGTTCCACTGGTTTATGCACTCAGTGGTTGCTTCTTGTATGTGCCCTGACTGGAGATCGAACCTGTAACGTTGACGTATCTTATTCTTTTTTCTTTATCCATATTTTCTACTTTGGTTTTACAACTGATAATATTTAAGTAATTAAAATTTTATGTCCTGGCTGGTGTGGCTCAGTGAATTGAGTGCCGACTGCGAACCAATGGGTCGCTGGTTCGATACCCAGTCAGGGCACTTGCCTGGGTTGCAGGCCAGGTCCCAGTAAGGGGGGTGTGAGAGGCAACCACACATTGATGTTTCTTAGCCTCTCTTTCTCCTTCCCTTCCCTCTGTATAAAAATAAATCAATAAAATCTTTAAAACAAAATTTTCTTTAAGGTTTAGTTGAGTTACATGGATCTTTCACACAAACCTGTGACTTTATGACTTGCAGAAATCTATTCTGCATACAGTGTCCTACCATGAAGTCAGTTCTGAGGAGAAAAGTAAGATAAAACTTAGTGAAAAATGATCATAAGACCTTTAAAATATTGCAGATTGGATTTAAGTTCAAATGGCCGAGGAATCTGAATAATTTTTTATAGGGGGCAGCAATTTTTTCAATTTTATTTATTTATTATTTTTAGAGAGGGAAAGGGAGGGAGATAGAGAGGGAGAGAAATATCAATGTATGGTTGCCTCTCAAGCACCCCATACTGGGGACCTGGACCACAACCCAGGCATGTGCCCTGACTGGGAATCGAACTGGTGACCCTCTGGTTTGCAGCTTGTGCTCAATCCACTGAGCTACAGCAGTCAGGGCTGTTTCTCTCCCTTTCTTTCTCCCTCCCTTCCCCTCTCTCTAAAAATAAATAAAATGTTTAAAAAATTACATCATAGCTTTAGAATTTCTCAGAGAGGAGAGCTATGTTTGCCATGGACATACCCATGGAAAAAACCTTGTCTCTACAGTGGAAAGAGGTCAGAAGATCAGTGAGCAGATTGTCATTGGCACCCCTGGAACTGTTCTGGACTGGTGTGCCAAGCTCAAGTTCATTGACCCCAAGAAGATCAAGGTGTTTGTTCTGGATGAGGCTGACGTGATGATAGCTACTCAGGGCCATCAAGATCAGAGCATCCGCATCCAAAGGTAGGATTCTGGATCCGGGAAGAACTTCTCAGCCTCCTGATCCGCAACCA